>JZLH01S0380906.1:12757-27419 GCA_001188425.1 Eucidaris tribuloides
CATCCTGTATCTCTGTTACAAATAATCGGCTCATTAACGCCAACGCCAAAGAGATTATTTCATATGATGACGTCATGATGTTTGGCGTGGCATTTCGAAAGGATCCAGACTTGATGGCAGATGATAAATGCCATTCACGAAAGAGTTTCATCGAAATGGAGGACTTACTGCTAACCAACTGTAAGGATCCCAAACAATTTTGAATTTTTAAGTTTCAGCTAACCACTTTATGTAATTTTATCAATGTCACACATTTAGTCCGGTGACAATTGCTCCGGTGATTATTTCATGCACTAACCCTGACCCTAACCCTAACCCTTACACTAACCCTAACCCTGTTCTAAACTGGAAACTCACTGGCAACCCTAACCTTGGTAGGTTAACCAGTTTGGAAATAACCAAAATAATATGGGTCTAATTCAAACTTGGAAGTTTGAATTTTTTTCATGACATTTCATAACCAGGCGGCTTCTTTATTTTGTTAAATTTTGTTAATTTTGAAATATTTTAAAACTGGGACACATGAATAGAATGTAAACTTGTCATCATTTTATTACTTTTTCTTTGGGGGGAAGGGGGGGCAATAAAACTGCAACTCCATACATTTTGAAAAACTATAATATATTGACCAATGCACCTGTTTTTTTCAGGCCGGCAACAGCGTAGTGATGTTATGCAAATGAGGAATGATATATCCTGTATCTGTCTTCAATTCATACATCATCACTTACAGCTGTCATGTCTACTTGATTTCAGTGAATTTTCTTACTTCCTCTACAAAACTCCTTTCTTAAGTTTCCTCTTCTTCTCAACTGGCAGTATTTTATATGTGTATGGTGTGGGTAGACAATAAGATTTTAAGATTTCTATTCAGCTTGGAGTAAATGAAACACAGAGGTTAGTGTCTAGGTTATTCATGGTAACAAATTTTCAACTGAATGTGAATCAATGTGAAAGGACAAAGACCTCCTCCCCTCCAAATGGTATAATACAAATTTAGTACAGAGCATGATCAGCATAACTAGAAGCAAAATAGTTTGAAGGATTTTGCTAGTGTGCATTCTATTTTTTGTCCTTTTTTGGGGGGGGGGGGAATTTATGAACTTCCAGTAGACTAAACATTGTTTTTGATGGCTTCACGAAAAGTACAATTAGGTAAAACATAAACATCTTCACAAGTTTAAAAAGTGCAATTTATACAAACTTTTAAATTCACTTTAATTTTTATATCAGTGAAGGTAAATTTAATCAAATCATAAATTATTTCAGCCAATTCAGACAAGTGTTAACGTGAAAATCCTGTTCAAGATAAGGAATGCCATCTCGGTTTAACAGGTGTGCCCTCAATTTCCCATTGAGGGTGGTATGTGGGTGCACCAACTGACGTCACCATGCAATGCATTGAAGTCACTTTTAATAGTTTACCTCTCATGAGTTCTGTTTGGTCCTATCTTTTCAGAGACTCTGGAGAGGAGCTTTGTGATTCATCTGTTAAATTCTATTGTCTTTGTTTTGAAATGTCACGGTTTAAATAGAATACTTGTCAGGGACAACATTCATCATGGAAATGTGGACAAAATGTGACTCTATTTCCATTTAGATTAGCTCAAGATGAATTTAACTATCTTTTGTAGCCTACTCTGATCTGCATGCAGTGGTTACTCTGGGACTTAAACATTGGCATCACATGCAATTATAACTATTACAGTATGGGGTGGGGAGGGGCAGATTTGAGGAGAGTTAACATCATTTAACACAACAGAAAACTGAAATGGAAATCCTACTCTGGAAGTGTGGGTGGGGACAGAGGTTACATTTGAGGGAGACAGAAAACTGAACCAAGATAGAAAACTTCAGACTAAGCTCCATTTTTAGGGACCAAATCTCCCAATGGATCCATTTGACCTATATCAAATCCACATTTATTGTACAACATTTAGCAAAACTTTTAACAGAGTAGAGTATGTTTATGTAGATTGTGTCATGTGACTTCAAACCCCACATCACCTTTTCCCATGGGGGTTGTATAACCCAGATTCCAAATGCTACAAGCAGACCCTCCACATTACAGGACCATGACTCCCCCCCCCCCAACCACCTGATATCACTTTCTGCCATGCCTCTTATTACGAAAAGTATGCCACTGATGTCCATGCTAGCCAAACCTGATCTGCATGACTTTCTAAAATGAAGAGGGAAATACATTTTCCAATTCACTCATGATAAGATCTCCATCAATTTCTTTTAATATCACATTCTATTCCATGTGGATGTTTATTTAAATTTCAACCACTACATCCACAAAGATGATATGTGTAATATTTAATGTGGTGGACATTAGAGGGCCAAAGATTTTGGCAATCTCTTGCATTTGGGATGAGATCTGCTGACTCATATATAATTTTAAGATAGAGATTTATTTCCAAAGTTGAACCCTTATAACATTGAAGCAAGAAATGAAATCCATTTATTTTCCAGAGATAACAGGTTGAAGCTAGAAGTGTTTTGAATTTAACATTTTTCCCAAAGTGCAAGTCAGTGTTTCTGGAACACAACCAACATATAATATGATTAACCTAAATATACGGAGAAGAACCTGAAACACATTATCTATCAAGATCAAATACATGACTGATCTCTAGAAATAATGTTAATGTCTATTGTCTACTCACTTCTTACACGTAAGCAATTATTAAATTGTAACTTGTCATTTCAGGTTGCAAATGAAATTATTTTCCCGTGACATTGCCCAAAAGTGTGCTACGACATTTAAAACATTCAGACAAGAAAACCAAGGATTGAAATTGAGAGAAAAATGTCATGAGACATTGCGGCAACTCCTTTACGCATTGCAGACATATTGTGTGAAACGTCTAGGGGGGCGTATTCCACCCCCCAGCTTTTCTAGGGTTAAAATCAATCAAGAAGGGGTCAACCTACCAAGTCTCGCCTCAGCGGTTTGGTGAGGACTTCTCTGACGGTCACAATCTTCCTGTTACATAACCACTTCTTCATCTGAGTCTCGTCAATTCCAAGCAGGTTGCACAGGATGGGCAGGCTTTCGTTGTCCTTCTACAGAAGATACAAAAAAATGGGATACCACAGAAAAAAAAATGCACAAATTACAAAGAAAAACTGTGTATTATTATCATCATTATTATGTAGTTGTATAAGTTGTAAAGCAAATTGATCAGTTCTTACAATTGGAAATGTGCTATGTAAGGATTGATTGTATTGTATTGTATTACCAAAATACAAGAAAAAGTCAACAAATCAAAGATATAATATCTATTACTCAGATCAAAGTTAAGTTGCTGTGCATTGATATGTCTTTAATTTAGATAGTGGGTGAGATGGTGGTGTGATATTTCACACGACTAATAAGATCACAGCCTGTTCTTTGAATGAAAGTGACAGAAAACTGGCAATTTAACATCAGATTTCATTTAAAAAAATGACTACATAAGATGACAAAAAATTTCCTTAATGATCATTCACTTGTGTATTTCTTTTTTAAATAATATCAACATGAAACTGAGCGAAAGAAATCAAAGCATTGGTAGGAGCATGAGAAGAAGACACTGAACTTTTAAAATAAAGCATAGCGCAAATTATTACTGCCTCTCTTGGTAAGTTGTTTCAGTTTTTATCTATCAAACTATTCTCTACAAGGAAGATTGGTCTAAGCCCACTTTGACCTATGCAGTACTGTCAGGTCCAATCAATGTGTTACATGAACTTTGACCTTATCTAAAATCTGTGATGGAAACATGCAATTAACCCAACACTTAACAGGAATCAAGTACATAATCTGACTCCCTAACAAAAAAGGCCATTTCAATTAAACCAACATAGAACTTATTTACAGATATTTACAAAAACTGAAGTAATTTCTAGTGGTAAACATAAAATAAAATGTATATATAAATGTCAGACATAATGCAGCGGACTCTAAATGTCATGCTCTTTCAGAACAGCAGGCACATCTGCTGCATTTGTGCTTTTGACATTTTGTGAGGTATTATTCATAAATGGACAAGTTGGAAAAAATTCATCAAAATCTGCGAGGAAACGGACTACGTAAGTAGGTCATACACCTGTTAATGCGGCACGTCATCACGGCCATCTGCCTCGTTATTTATCGCAAGTACCGGTATTCGGAAATCAACAAGCTCTTGACCGTTTACAGCGTGAGAAGGAAACAAGTGAGCCTCCTGACGTCGTACTTCAAGAATTAGAGAGTTTTGGTGACTTAAAGGGAGTCTGTCATTAATGGAAATGTCCCCATTTAACCCAAAATGCCACGGAGCTTAAATATTCTCCAACTAATTTCATTTCAGTTTTGTAATAAGAGAAACTGTCAGGAGATTATAGATGGATGATGTATTTGATATTTGTGTAGATTGGTGAAATATTTGATGGCACTCTAAATAGTGATATTGAACTTGTAACCATATACCATACACCAAATTCTAAAAAGTCTATTATGCATTTCTCTTTAAAAAACAAACAACTACTTTTAATACATCCACATCTAATTCCAATATCTATTTTCCAATATTGATAAACATTTTTTTTTTAATCTTGCTCACTCTCATCCTGGTTATCATTGTGTTACAAATTATTTTATAACACATGAGCAATTATTGTAGTCAGGAGCAGTTGATGGGTATGCTTCTATCTTTCCTCGGTAAAATATGCCATGTAATGACAAGGATTTTTGCTCATGCCTTGCAGATGCAAAATCATTTGTTTATAATCAATGCTCACCAAACATTTGCAGCAATGTAATTTCTAACCTACATATATTTATCCTACATCTCATCAGTTCATCTGTTTAAAGTCATTCATTCTACCCGCTGGAGACTACGTACGACATATCTGATGTTGGAGTCTATGGAAAATATGTGTTATATCAAATCAAACCATCTCCAATGGGTTAAAACTGGTAGTTTCAGTCATCATTATGATGATGACAATGACAACAACAATGATGATGATGACGATGATGATGAAGATGATGATGATGACGATGATGAAGATGATGAAGATGAAGACAGCTATTAAGAAGACTGTTAAAATCAGACATTAAAGCCAAGTATAGGTCTGGTAAATGGAAAAAATGAAATTCTGTGCAATTATGTTTTTTAGATACACCTATATGATCTATTAATACCCTGAAAATTTCCCATTTTTGAGAAATTACTCACAATGTAAAAATTCTCGGGGGGGGGGGGGATCCCAAGATTTCTCCACGGGTAATGTACATACCACTACATGCTCTCCTTTAATTAAAACATCATAATTTGTCACTATAAACAATTTTCAACAGGTGTGATGTGTTTTCTGATGTCTCGCGTGACAATACAATACCTTGTGACAGATTTACCAAAATTTGTCTGATCGACCAAAACTATACTTGGGCTTGAACAGAAGTGTCACCCAATGAGAGATCAACAGATAGACAACCTGGAAAAAATTTATATATCCAGCATCACTTGGACCTAAACGTTTAAAAAGGAAATTAATATCATCTATATAACGAATGATTATCATGCCATTTCTAATGCAGTTTATTGTCATGTTGCTTTACCTCAATCTTACTACTCTCATGCTGGTCTGGTCTGATGTCAACATTGCCAAAGTGAAGAACGGCACCGATGATGCGGAATATCTGTTTCAGCACGTCCTCCTTGAAACCTGTAGGTGTTTCGAAAGGGAGAAAAAACAAGAAGATATTACTTTTACTGTAACAAGCTCATTGTCAGTTTGATTTAATCCTACCAGTCAATAAACTAGAATAAACTTCTAAATTTGTATCACTATCAATTTTCAAATAACATAACTATGAACCTCTCAACTAGTAAAACATAAATTCTCATGATATAACAGAGGTACTCCAATAAAATTTTGTCACCATCTTTCTTCCACAAGCTCTTTATAATGAAGTAATGTGATAAACTCATACTACACAATGAAGGAGCTTAACAGGCAAGTACAACCAAATGAAGTGGAAATTTCAACAGATTTAACTGATTATGAAAATATACAAAGATGTTCTTTGAAATCTGATGATTTTATTAGGGCAACAGCTTAAAAAATAGAATATTTCATAATTTAATTTAAAGACACTCAAAACAGGCTTTCACTCATAGAACTTTCAGGTAGTATCAAAGAAGTCAACATCATCTAATTTTCAGGCCATCAGGAGATAAACAACATAACTGAGGCTGAGATGACAAGGCCACATGACTTTAGATAAGACGACAGATGACATGGTCATGTGACTGAAGAGACACTGAGTCTGATGAGTTCGTATCTGTTGAATGAAGCCGGGATCCGGGTCCATATCTCTCATCCTCACATCTCGAGGAGGAGAAAGAACAATAAAATGGAAACTTCCTCTTATCACAGGCGACGTTCATTTTTTCTGGAAATGAGTTTGAATTTCTAGTGGCACTGGCCCGTGTACTTCCGCGGCAAGGAACATTGGTATTGACGTTTCGCAGGAAATCGGTCAATTTACTAGAGGTCTGTAAGGAGCCCGACAGACTGCTACTGCAACAAGTTCATTCTAAAGAGATGACAGCTTCGTCTGAGGTCGATTCTCATTTCTTGGAACATTTTCCAGTTTTCTAAAATCTGTTTTCATGTGTGCGTAGATATATATTTTGCTGTAAATGTATTAATATCTTTCTTTGAAATGATAGCCTTTGCTCCTTAAACCCATTTGGGTCTTGAGACTATGTAGCTTACATATATGTTAGGAATGAATGGTCTCAGATTAGACTATGTCACAGCCTTGCATTCAGTCGCCACACCCTAGAGTCATTTCTGTTCGTTGTCAAGCACTTGGGAGCATTGTGTTCTATAACTGCATTGCAGGATTTTTTTATGTAATTCTTGATAAGATCAATACATATAATATGACAACAGGAGGGCTTACTGTCTTTAAGTATTATTTAACATTACAATCTACATCCTTATTGAGCTATTGTCTGTCAATCATGCTCCCTTCTGGCTAAATGACCAGCCCCACCTTTACTTCTTCAATTTGAGTTCCTGTAATGTCCCATACTTTTCTTTTCCTTTTCAAATCCTGAGTTCTAACTTTGCCCCTCTTTGTAACCCCCATCATAACTCTTTTCACAGCCCTCTTAAGGGTTAACACTAATGAGGATTGTACATCATCTGAGTAAATTTTATTCCCAGCATTTGCTGGGCTATTGTGATAATAGTATTCACTCCCTTCCATCCACATTCTGTAATATTTCAGTCCCTATACATGTAACTACAACAATCTTTGTTCAAAGCTTATTCTATGCTGCACTGCATCTCATACTAACTAAAACCTAAGAAATAGATACCCACCAGCTCCCCCTCCTACCCTTGCCATTTCAATTTGATTTCCCCTTCCTACTTTAATCATCTCTGTCTCAAATACCAAATATCATGGACATGAACGAGACAAATTCCATATATGTTTAAGCCCAAAGTACAGTTGAGTTCATGGCACTTCTCTGTGTTCAAAACAACCTTCTTTGGTCCCCCCCAACCCCCCTCCCCCCAAAAATCATATTCAGGCATCCCTACTGCTCAATACCACCTCTCTTGCCTCTTCCTCACAACTTCCCACCTAAAATAATGTCCGGTTTAATTACAGCATGCATACTGTGCAAATCGTTGGGATGTCTGGCAGAAGGGCCCTAGCATATATTCCCGGCAGAAGGGCCTTAACACTAAATTGTCTCTAACTTGAAAACCATTGGCTTTTCCCCCATTAAATCAGAGCAGTGTGATATTTCTAGATCTTCCAGTCTGTTAAGTACAAATATCAAATATGGCAATATTTCTCAAATAAGAGAAAATCTGCCATTGATGCCCTTCTGCCAGGAACATATGCTAGGGCCCTTCTGCTGGACAACTGAAGAAATGTCCAGGGCTTGCCTGCCTCTCCCCCAAGCTAGGCTTTGTGCCAGCTTTTGTGTTCCAATATAGCCACTATAGTTTCACCAACCCTCACAACCTCCCACAATCCATAACACTAACTTCCATCTATTACTGATTGCATTTGCCCCCACGTCCTTGTAAATAAGTTTGCCTCAATAATGCAACTACTGCCCATATTTCGCTTCCCATTTTCATCACATTTCAGTTTCAATTCCATGTTACTTGCTGTTCTTCCTTCAAGGCCAGATTTGAAGGGCTAGGACCCAAGATGCTAAAGATAAAGAGAAAAGATGTAGATAGCATGTAGGAGTGGGGAACTTTTGCTATATCAATGAAAAGAAATGTACATGCATGCTGTTTGTTTGAGGAAACAGTAGTATGCTCTAATTTCCTATTGGATATAATCTTTCCTCACCTACATAGATCACAATCCGTTTCCCAAATCAAATCTTGAGATTGCTGTACAAGTTTTTGAATATCGTTTTAAAATAACCATAAACAAGCAAAATGTGTACTTTAAGGCCAAGAAATAAAGGATGAACCCATCTCCGATTTTTCCCTTTCCATTATGCCCCTTAACCCATTGAGGACTAATCCCCAAATATCTTGGGCTGGCTTCTATACACAATGTGTGTTTATACCAAAGTCAAGTTGTCTTCAGTGGGTTAAAGTCTCCACGGTGGACAGTTTTCTTTAAGCCTGTAACACCACCTTACCATAGATTAAGCTTACTTTATGTAGCTGATGCATGCTCAAATATACTTTGATCTCAAGACTAAACTATCCCCCTTTTTGACCCCCTTCCCTCTCCCTGCTCTGATTTCCCCCTCACATTATAAACCCCTTCTTCTCTAACAAACAGGATATGATAGCCAAGGACTGGGGAGCTAACTAACTTGGAGAAGATGGAGGAAAGGAAGAGCAGTGACCCCCTCCAGTCACAACTCCAAATTGGGTTTATTAATTAGGTAGAACAAAAATTATATCTACATGTATGGGGTCTTAACGACACTATACAAGTATAAGCAGAGCTGCCAACTTTTATCAATAGCTTTCAGTAATTTCATGACTAAAAATCAGTAAGTTTGCCATATTTTGAGTCAAAATCTGTTCAGTAATTCTAACATAAATGTAGTATAATTATAAAAAGCTGATTTGATAAAATCAATATTTTTCAGGCAACCTTCAGTATTCTTTGCCACTTTCAGTAAAAATTACTGAAAATCAGTGCCAATTTGCAACTCTGTATAAGATTGTGAAAGCCCCACTAAAAAATAAAACTGTGCTATCTGACATATCTAACAGTGTTTCAATGGACAAATAAATTGGCACATGAATTATTGTCAGCGGACGAAAATTTACTTCAGAAATCTGCTGCACACTTTGGAAATGCCCGCTATCACCCTAGATTCTAATTTGACACATAATTTATTGTGAAGATCCTTTGTGTTGTTGGAACGAAGTCTACATGCTGGCCTCTACTGTTGAATGAGTTTTTTCCCTTTAAGACAACACCACACCCATGTCTTCCTGATCTTCCTGATTTCCTAACTAAGTTATCTGTCCTATTCCATGAATTATAGATGAAGCAAAATAATGAGGGGGATCTTCATCCCTCCTGCTCCTCCTCAGGCTAGGCCCCTGCATCTCTAGGTCACTTAGGTGGGAGAAACGTTTCTGACGCCCACAGTCCTACATCTGATGCACTGCCCATTTCCTCCCTATCTGCTGATCCCCCCTCCCCCCACCCCCCAAAAAAAATTTTGATACAGCAGCAAAACACCAGCATGTCTGTTTCCTTAAACTGCTGTGTTGTTTTTGTGAGCCCCTTTTGCAATGGGGTGCAGGAGGGGGTAGGTATGCTAAAACATTTTTGGCCATCTATCATCACACTTGCCCTTTTTGACCGGTTTTTCTTCAAGATGAGAGCTGTCTACATCCTATCTGTTTCATTTTATGTACACATAGGGAGAAGTGAAGTGATTAAATTAGGAGTGGGGGTGGGGTATGGGGAGGCTGCTGATCCTCCCTCCCCCCAAAAAAATAATTTGATACAGCAGCAAAACACAAGCACGTCTGCATCCTTAAACTGCTGTGTTATTTTTGTGAGCCCCTTTTACGATGAGGTGCAGGAGGGGGTAGGTATGCTAAAATATGTCGGCCATCCATTGCTACATCTGCCCTTTTTGCTTCAAGATGAAAGCTAACTACATCCTATAGGCTTAATTTTATGTACACATAGGGGAAAGTGAAGGGATTATGTTAGGAGTGGGTGTGGGGGAAGGGGAGGCTGCAGCTGATTCCCTCCACCCCCCCTCCCTAAATAAATTTGATACAGCAGCAAAACACCAGCATGTTTGCATCCTTAAACTGCCGTGTTGTTTTTGAGAGCCTCTTTTGCGATGGGGTGCAGCAGGGGGGAGGTATGCTAAAACATCCATCATCGAATCTGCCCCTTTTGACCCATTTTGCTTCCAGATGAAAGCTACATCCTATGTGCTTCAATTTTATGTACACATAGGGGGAAGTGAAGGGATTATGGTAGGGGTAGGGTGGGGGAGGGGTGGGGAGGTATCATAAAACATAGTGTTGTTGAAGTTATGTTAGATTTGCTACAGGTGATCTTTCCTTTCCTTATTTATGTTTCCTTTGCCCTTATCTAGATTTCCTTGAAATGTGTTGCTCATTATGGTATCGGCAGTTACATGTTTACAAAAGCTGTCTCTTTAGTTTGTATAAGAATTACTTACTCTACTCAGTTTGTTCTTGACCTTTGGTATTATACAAACACAAATATTGACAGGTTGAAATTTTGTAAGTAGTATGTCTATCATTTTAAGTAATTATTGGTTGTTCTTTACAGGCAAATATCAGAATTCCAGTTACAGGTAAATAACATGATTGGGGTAGTCCTCAATTTGGGGTAAAACTATTCTAGAATCAAGTAAACTATGCAAGGATTCTAACGTAAAAATTTTGTAGGCAAAAGTTTACTCATTTCAAAAGTACTACCATCAGTATGCCTTCCGACAGGCAAGTTTGTTGTGTAGCTCTCTATGGAATTAATTTCTCTCAAGGCATGAGAGAAATTAAGTACTGGTATGTTCATGCTGGATTCTCCTTAAGTAAACAAAATTCAATACAAATCCTTTCAGCCAGGAGATACACTCCAGCTGGAGTATAGACTGGTATAGTTTTTGACCAGTTTGGTTCTAGAGGCATTGTTTTTTACTTCTCCCAATTGTGTCACTACCCTTTAAGCTGGTTCTAACCATTCTTTTTTCCTTACATAAACACATTCAAGACAATTATTTCTCGCCCAAAGTAAAACCACAATAGCACAGTGCTATCATTCTTGTCTCCTGCTCCTTTTCCTCCTCCTTCCTTCAAATCCTCCCCTCCTTCCTGTCTCCTCCTCCTCCTTCTTTCCTTCTTTTTCTCCTCTTCCCTCTTTCCTTTCTTCTTCTCCTTCTTTCTCCTTCTTAGCCTTTTCTTTAGTATAAATGTTAGGTACAGGACAGTTAAGGTACACATGATGGTGCGGTACTTCTAAATATAGTATCTGGAGTATGAAGGACAGTCCATCACATCACACAGTAATATGACAGTCCTTGCACTGGATGCCACTATGGCCTCCCCATAATACACCTACACCTTATCTGCTTCCTCTGGATGACATACTGGGATGTTTGGAGGGAGGGGTAAAATATAACAGGTCACTTGATGTAAGGGGGCTAACAGCTGCAAGTCCAATTCCAGTGGTAAGGGAGGATGGAGGGGAAAAGTTTTGATCATGATATTTGAGTGTTTTTAGTTTTTTTTTGTTAATCTAATAAAACATCAAAGTGTGCTAGGTTCATCTTTTTGTTCTTTAACAACCCTAATCAGACTGGGGGCTAAAAGGGCCCCCTTGACTTTTCACATGATAACTTCAAAACGCGCAAAGCTCTTGCCACGCCCTTTCTTGACTTTTTTCTTTCCAATCTCGCACATCTTTTGAGACCACATTTGCGATGTCCGGGCGTGTGGTTTCGAATTTACACAATATTTCATACTCTCATGTCACACCAAAAATTGCTCAAAAACGTCACATCATGTACAATTTCAATACAAATTGTGTTTTCAGCCTAAATTTATAAAAGTGTGATTATTTTTACTTTCACTGATAATGATTAACTAATTTCCCACCAATCATGTATTCCATGGCCAATATCTTAAGGGGGGCCCTTTAGCCCCTCCCCCCCCCTACTTTTCTTAGGTATCAAAATAACGCAGTCATTTTATGGTTAAATACAAGGAGAACCTGAACATTAGATGAACTACGTTCCTAAAGAAACATTGTGTGGTTGTCATCGATCAGTATCCAACTGAAATCCAAAGTTGACATATGCTGACTGGTACTTCTGTCAGTCAAATGAATTCACATCTAATGTTCACAAGAAACATTACATAAAACAGGAAAAGCAGTCTGCCTTACACCGTCCAAGGTCAAAATGTTGTCTGGAGGCATAATGCAAAATTGACATTTTCAAAATGACACTCCCCAATCAAACTTATATGCTGTCAAGAACTATATGGCAATTCAAAATCAACAGCTGCTAAATATAAATCCTTCCAGATTTACCCATCTTCTAAAAGTGAGAAAAATGTTTTGATAGCCCTAGGATAATTCACCCTTGGGAGATTATGATCATGGTTATGGTGTTTAACATTTAAGTCTCCAACATTCCTAGACAAAATGCCTGTTACGGGGAACTCAAATCAGATTACGGGAGCTCGACAGCAATTCCACCAATATTGAACAGGTGCAATGGTATCGTCGTCGCCATTGCAGTATACTCCTATGTCTGTTTTGAGCCATTCTAGTTGCTCTCTTCATAGTACCAAATGCCTCCCTCACTATTCTGTCCCATCCACATCTTGGCCTTCCTCTACTACACTGTGTGTGCATCAAGGACTCTCTCTTTTTACATCCCATCAATGCTCAAAATATGTCCAAAGTATCCCAGCTTTTGGTTCCTTAAATATTCCAGTAGCCAGTCATTAGGTACATTAACCTCATTCCTGATGTCTTCCTTTGCTCCACTAAGGGGACTCTAACAAGAGCCCCGGGGGGCACAATGCTCACCTGAGTTCTCGCAAACTCTCTATGGTACCCATAGAAAAAACATCAGCTATATGAATAGTTTTGGCCCTTGGAGCCTGATATCTAGGCACCCACGTAGCCAAATGAACCAGTTGGAAAACTTTGCATCCCCTTGCCATACACATATAGCTGATTTTTCCAAGTTTAATTAAATTCTGACATCCATTTTTATAAAAATAAGGCATGCCCTAGTATCTTAACATTTGACCTTGTGACCATACTTATGTGATCTTGACCCATTAACAATGTGAGGTCACTAACATGTCCGCAATTTACCATCCTGAAGTAGTCACAAATGGGCCGCAATAAACACCAAAAAAACATTTAAGCTTCATTTGACCTGTTGAACCATTACATTATGTACTGACGCTTTGACCCCCAATTACATTGAGGTCCCTGTTATGCATCTAATACCCAAGTTTTGGTTAACAAATGGCTTGTGGTTAGAAAGTTACGCTAGTTGGGCCCTTATGGGCCCTGCCCCCGTGGGCCCCCCAGGGGGGTTGTGTACGCATTCCAGGGAACCTCTATCCCCTCCCCTGAGGATCATTCCCACCAAGTTATGGTCTAAATCCATTGATGGTGATGTGAATTTATTTCCCATAGGGCCCGTCATCCCAAATCGTCTGCCCCCTTTAGGCAAACCGGGCCACCTGGGCATTGTCATGAGGAAGCATTATGTAGCACATAGAGAGGTATCTACACCAAAGTGGCTTAACTACCAACATGTTCCTGGATCTAGAGAAGAAGATGTTTGAAAACTACCTACTTTTGGCCTTTAGGGCTTGCCCAACTGGCCCAGGGGGGCGCAGGAGTACCATTTGGGACCCTTGAACCCCCAGCCCCTAAGATCATTCTGCAAAGTTTGGGGCCAAATCCAATCATGGCATTTCTGAAGAAGAAGCTGAAAGTGTGTAAAAGTTTACGCACGACGAACGACGACGACGCACGAGCGGCACGACTCACCGGAACCGGACGAAAAGCGATGCAATAGCTCACTTGGAGCTTTGCTTCAGGTGAGCTAAAAATCCTGTGATACATGTACTGTACATTTTCAATGCAGAAATCTTTGCTCATCCACCTCCATAGAACCCAAGCTTTGGCAGATGTAAGTTTCACATTGGTATCATACTCCAATATCGGTGTGCTTTTTGAGAACCTTAGGTGATCTTTAGTTCCATTGTCAAACCAATCCCTTGAACCCTCTTAGTACCATTGGTACAAGACTCTATTGAAACAATAAGTAGACAAATGTTCCCCAAGAAAATTGGCTCAGATATGGATACCGGTATCTACAACTTTGCAAGGATCGAACCCATAGTGACAGCTTAATTTCCTCTTCCCCATGAAATGTAGTCTATATACCTAGACCAATCTTGAACTGTGCATAGTAACTATCTAGTCTGCAGGCACAAACTTTGATTTGGCACTGAAATTCCACTGTGCCTTGACCCAAGGCTAATCTTGTTGGTCGGGCTTGTCTGGAGCAGCTACATGTTTAACACAGGGCCTAGTCTGCAGCACAGATTGTTCAGACTGAGATTTGCGTAGCACTATGGACAAGGG
>JZLH01S0380906.1:27488-52701 GCA_001188425.1 Eucidaris tribuloides
TTTGTGCCTGCAAACTAGTAACCATCCATGGCATGACAGAGTATTACGCATTACATAAATCATTTTAATGTCTACTATGGCTGTAATTGTGAGCAAAGTCAGAGATTTCACTCTTTTTGTGCCTTGTGAACTGGCAGGAGGAATTTGGGTTGCCAAAAATCTATGTCATGAGCCATGTAGAGTCTGCATATCAGACTACCACTAATATGTGTCTGGCCAATAAAGTGTCTAGAAGATCCCACACACAAAACCTTATGTCCAGACATTACTAGTGCAAGGTTCTCTGTGATAGGGACTCCACCCAATACTATAATTGTCAACTCTGTTGTGACATGTGACTTGATATAGCTGCTGAAATCCTCAAAGCCATAGAACCTGATTTTTTTCCCCAAATCTTTGTAATCTTGTTGACACATCTCATCCAATCAGCTTCCTCCTTCACCTGTCGTCGTCTGCCCGTCTCCTTCCACTGGCCCCGATGGACCAATCAGGGTTCAACTTCAACTTGGGATTTAAAGAGTCCGGATGAATGTCGAGGATACTGTTGAATATCCAGACTTGGATGCTAAGAAAAAAAATGCTATTTCATATTTGGACCCCAAAAAAATCTGCAAAAAGCCTACAGAACTTGCTAACCAATTTTGGCAAGAAGTTCACCTTTCCTCGTTTGTTGAATACATTATTACATGCAGGTTCATGCAGTTCAGACACAAACTGAAAATAACCCCTTATGAAATTGTTCTATTGTTGTCAGAGGGTGGTAGGAACTTCAGTTTTGTTTTTTTAATGATACATTCATTGACGTATTAATATATTTTTCTAGACGGAAAGCTTATTACGCGCTCTACTAATGCAATGGATTAAGCCCGCCCCACCGTTGACATTTCAACTCGAAATAGCGAACTATTTGCCCATTAAAACAATGGCGGACCGATCTGGGTAGCAAAATACTTCATGGGTATTACCTATTGGTAAAGTAATTCTTATTGGAAACATGACGTTAAGAATACCTGGCTAATCGATAGAAAATTATTCATGACCCCTAGACGTCACTCCTGTTGCAGCGCACAAAAATAAATTTCTTCGGCGAACAGCTAGATATCACTGCTCAAAAGTTAATATTTCATCTTTTCTCAGCTTCTAAGGCAATTTATTGGATGCATGGGAAATGACTGTTAGGGACAGTATTGCGTCTTCATCTTTACCGCGTAAGTTGATGTAATCTCATTCATTCATGTCTCGTATTTCAATAAAATGAGTTCCTGCCAGCGCTCAGCGGCAGCCGCGAGTCTTTGCACCTACTGTGGGAGCTGTGTATTTACACCACAGTAGTAAGTAGTACGGGCATGTGTAGATCTACCAGTGTAACTTCCGTCTAACGTGAGTAACGTTAACCGTTATCGTTGGTAGAGTATCTATTATAACGCTATGGACTTCACCAGCACGACAGTAGATCTAATTAAGACGAATTAAATTTCCCAGTGTAATTAAATACCCCCCTGTTTTCATTAACTTTAGTCGTTAGATTGTACACCCCTCCGACATGTCCGAGACCTAGCCTAGGCCTCAGTACGCAGCAATGTCGTGCAGCCACGCGGTGATGAGGCCGCAGTTATGTAGCCGCACCGACCCGAACGCTGCCACTTCGTGCCAGCAGCTCGGTAAAAAAAAAAAGAAAAGGCAGCATGCAGACAAGCTGTGGACAGTGTGGTTACATTCGTGTCGATTCAGTTAAAGTCGAGAGTCCAGTATTTGACATTATTCGGATTCAAGCAGCGCTAAAATATAAGTCCATGCCAGCACTGATAATGCAAACTGATGAATCATGTTTAAAAGTTTGCATGATAACCTGCTTCCCACACCCCCACCTCCCCCCCCCGCAAAAAAAATAGAATAAACAAAACCACACACAGCAACATTTTATTCGAAAACCTGCCACTGTATGAGAATTTGTTATATAGAGTCTTCTAAAGACTTTAGATATTTCCCTGTTTCAGTCCTATGTCTGCCACAAAACCAAAACCGTTTTTCTAGTTTCAGATGTTTTGAATAAAAACAAAGTTTTCCGCCCATAAAGTATAACACTTAAAATAAAAAAGTAACCAGCTAAAATCACCACACAAATTTAAACTTGCTCATAGTGAATTAATGTCCAAAATGTTCTACGCTCCTAGAATTTTGTTTGATGAATTATCTTATTTAAATTGTTTTATTCATCAAAAACTAGAAATTCTGGGAATCAGTTAGTTTTAAGACCCTGCACAAAATACACCACCAAGGCAAGTATGTTCAATGAGCCAGAATAATTTGTGGGCGAAAATTGAAAACGTGTTTCATTCAGATGTTGAAATTGGCAATGACCTATCAATCAGGCCTTGGTCAGCTAGTACTTACTTAAAATGAAATTAATTTTATATTATTTTCTTACAGGCTGCCCATAGACAATCGGGACAGATGCATGATAGTTGGAGAACGAGAGAATGGTCAATTCCTTGGGATTATTATCTCAGAAATCGTGTACTCTAAACAATTTGTGCAGAGCATCAAGACACATCAGAGATGACAGTGGACTCAGATAGGTGCCACAGTTTTTACATTCGCATTAATTTGACCCACTTGAAAAACCCATTTAAACCCCTTTTAGTTCTACTGAAGTCATATTTGAATGTTAAGAAGAGACTATTGTGAATTTAATTTTAAAATGATACTATTTCCAAAACATTCAGCTTCACCAAAACCTTCCACTAACTTCCAATGAGATGGAGACCTAGTTTATTAATCATGCATCAAATCAACTCGAAGTATGTATGCCACCTGCTCGTATTTCCATGTTGATGGCAAAACAGGTTTGGATTTGTTGGCATGCATTTGGATTTGTACATACTTGACTTGAAACATATATGTCTTACGATGAACATAGCATAAATGTTATAAAAATAATATACTGAGCTCAACTTGCACTACTCAAAATTGCAAGACACCACATCTATTGCCATGAGTAGACACTGTTTCTATGACTCTGTTGTAAGAAAATCTATAACATGTTGTGCATATGCACCTTGAATTTGAAATGTGTAATATGAATGCGAAATTCATATATGCTATATATATACTGAATTAGGTAAATATAATCATATCACAGCATAGTTGAGAACATTTTTTTATTTCATTGCGATTGTTTTCAATGCCATATTCATTTGTACAGTCATTGTAAGTATCAATACTTTGAATAGCCAAATTGCATAATGTTATAACTTTAATTTTAATTAACAATTTATTACAAAAATGACTAGACAACTATACAAAAGAACATTTTTAAACAAGCCTAATGTTCAATCTATTATCGCACTCAGAACTTTTATACGATCAACATTGAATGAATGCAAGTTATACTCGCTGCACAACTAACTCATTACATGTTTCTAAATATCAGTGATTTTTTTTTATTACTATATTGTCTTTCTTCTTTTACATTTCAGCGGGATCTGTAGATGTATGTCGCCACTATTTCACCTATTAGGCTGAAGGAGTAGAGAAGTCTCTAACACCTGTAACAGCATCAGTGTGAAGATAACATCAGAGAATATGGAGGCCAAACCATCCACTGAATAGAAGAATGTTAGGTCTTATTATGCAACTTAGGGATGCCATCGTCTTGCATCAGGGTTCACAGAAACCCTCTTTGCTGGGTTGTGCAATCACATAATTGATTCTGATTCTCTTACAAAGATTCTAAGTTTATTGGGAAAATTGCTGTTATACATTTTCATGATTTTAACTATGAACCAGAATCATAATAATGTATAATTATTGCCTGGAAGGTCATGGCAGAATCGAGGAATTATCAAAATTGTTGTAAGTGTATGCCAGCCTTTAAATGAGCACCATTGAAGTGGACACATATACTTCACTGGATATTTCTCTTTCACTGGCAGTGGCACTGACCATATATGCTCTGATGAATTAAAATTTCAATTCAAATTTTTTTGCATAAATTCAATTACACGAAAGACGTGCATAACTTGATGATAAAAATTACAATTATGATGTCAGATAAACTGATCAAAATTATCAAGCAAGAAATTTGTAGTTGTAAATAGTTAAAACTAAGATATGATTTGTTGAGTATATGCCATCTGAAACTGTTACTATTAAAGTTAATTAATTCGTCAGGCTACTTAATGCTATATTGACACCAGACAAACTAAGGTCCACTGAATGCAGAAATCAAAATTCTGTCCAATCTCAGACCACAGGTTAAAAAAAATAATATTTTTTCACTTCGCAAAAGAAGAAATTTGCTATCACAAATAGATTTTTTTCCAAACAAGATATGTTTGGGAACGCTATGAAATAAAGACCAGTTTTTCAGATATGAGGTGAGTAGATAGTCCACATAACAACTACTGAATGAAATAACTATTTTACACCACAAATCTGATTAGATATGAACAGGTGTTTTTATTTAAACAAAATGACCCCAGCTGCAGCTGCATTCTAGAAATCTGACATCTAAAAATTCAATTATTTAAAAGGGAGCGGTGTGACAACAAAGTGTACGCAGCTATCGTTTGGAGCATAATGGACAAAAACGATAATTTTTGCATGATGTTGCTATATAAAAAGCTAAACAATGTTCTGTAGGCCTGACAAACTGTTAAAATTTTAAGTGAGGAAATGGTTTATACCTTTGACGGACATCAAACTGCTCTAAATATTTTAAATAATGTGGTATAATGTGACTTGTCCATGACAATGTTTGTCACCATACCACACCAAAATTCTAAGTGAGAAAAGGCTGTTTACAAATTGGAACTTTTAAACATTTCTACCACACAAAACCATACATTTTGGCTGAATATATAACCGCTAAACAAGGTGTTACCATGTTATTTTGTCGAAATTCTTTTCACATGTTCAAATAGCAAGTATTGCATATGACATAAAGAATTAGTATCATCTGCAAATGGAGACGTGTTATCTTTGAGAGACACAATTTAAATCATTACCCAATATTACGAAGAAAAAAGAGTCAAATGACATTTCACAGGGGACTGGTTGATATAATGTAGTGATAGAATGTTTCCAAGTTATCAATAACACAAATTTTCCTATCAATTACAAAAGTTTTGAAACACTCAAGTGTATTTCTCCTTTGACTTATCCCAATAAAAAGAAGTTTTTCGTAAGTGAAACAATGTTGAACGACTTCATCTGAAACCAGATATGTCCTGGAATATCATTTTTATAAGGCTTTGATACACAACATTGCCCTACCGTATTTTGTGGAAAAAATAGATTAAATTCAAGTTGTTAAATTACGATATCTCTTGGATTGAAACTGACTTTTTTAACTTTACTGAATAAATAATAAGATTTATGAAATCTAGTTATTACTTTGTATATCATTTCTGATAACAGTGTTCAATGTAACATGTTTTGATTTTATGTCTGTGTGTTTGATAGTTGGCTAGTATGAGTGTTGATAGAGGCAATTACACTGCCTTTATTTTGCATGCAAGTATTCTTCTAAAGGTAATGCATAATTTGTGTAAAGCAGACAAATTTGTTAAACAAAAATATTGATTTATTTTTTTTTATTATGTACCTAACTTATGACCTGGTTGGTTTGGGTGCTTGTTTTTTAGCTATATCTAACGGGGAATGGGCTTCAAGCCTGCGTAAGAAAAAAACACTTGAACATCTCAACGCCACCTGATTCATTGCAGAAACTTTGAATGTCTCTTCTTTTTTTTCTTGTTTTGGAAGCCCCCCCCCCCTTATATCTATAGCATAAACTCCAGTGCTTTCTGAAAATTGAATGGTCTATACCTAACTACACCCTTGACATGTAATTCGCGGTTTGGGGAAGGACCAAATTTTTGTAACCAATTTTGCATTATGCTGGAACAAATGTTAACAATTGGAAGCAAAAAAAATAAATAATAATAATAAGAGTACACGCATGAATTCAAAAAGGACAAACAAATTGAGTAGCATTCTAAGACTGCACTGTGCGTGTTAAATCTCATATTTCATTTTTTTCCAAGGCATCCATCCATATTTTTAAAAGTTTCAATGGTATTTGCCAATTACAGGCACATACCGCAATGTTTCCATTGTTCGAGTCATTCCCAATCGTTCTAAAGAATCCTAATTAAAGCGATTTAAAACTTCCCTTCTACCCCATCCCCCCATACATACACACACACACACACACACACACACACACACACACACACACACACACACACACACACACACACACACACACACACACCACACACCACACACACGCACACACGCACACACGCGCACACACGCAGCACACGCACGCACACAGGCACACACACACACGCACGCGCAACACACACACACCACACAGGCACACACACACACCACCACACACACACACACACAAGAGATAGAGAAATTGCACTGACTACTAGTATATTTTGATGTAGGACCAAACTTTTACCATGTTTACTGAGTATTCTATTATTTCCCCGTTGTAGACAGTCCGATATTTATATTCGGATCGATCACGATCGATTACATCCTTCGTGGCCTTGATGTGGGCGTGGCTCGAAGTGTTTCTCATTGTTAGGCCGTCGTGCATATCATTAACATACTCATTATATATCAAGGATTTGACCTTTCGTTCTGCGCATGCTTCGCGCTTATCCATTATTCTTTACCCTCTGTACATTGGACTTATGGCATACAGAGGAGCAGCTAACTAATGCATATGCAAATAGTTCGCTATTTCGAGGTTCAAATTGTCAACGACAAAATGGCGGAGCTTTACCCCCCTGGGATACATTAGCTCTTAATCTACAATTAACCTCATAGCAAAAAGCACAAAATAATCCCCCCCCCCAAAGGAAAACAAAACAAACCATGACTTGGTTGAAATCATTGATCCTTGTGTGTGATTACTGTAAACGCCATATATTTTGTGTGCACATATTTTTAAGATTTTGCTTCAAAATGGGGAATTCGCGAGAGTTTATTTTCAACGATGTTCATTGCATTTGCATTCACTTTCTACAGAAATAAAAGGAAGTGAAAATGTGTGCATTAAGTCGCAGAATTCGCAAAAATTAAACCACATCGAAACATTCAGCATATACAGTCTATACAAATATTTTTTAGCATTATTCATATTTATGTGAATTACATTTATTGCAAGTACACAGGTTTCTTACCAAGCAACCTGAATGCATCCTTTGTGTCCTCAAAGTTTGCCTTGTCGTCAATCGTGTCCACGATAGGAGAGTCTCCCTGATTGGTGTAGAAGAACTCATCAGGGTCACCTGACAACATAAAAACCAATGGTAGAGTTAGGACAAGTCCACAGTGTTATAGGGGTGGTTGCCAACACAGTCATTTAAATACTTATAAATCTGTCATCAGCTGCAAATTTCACTTTAATACAGATGACAAATCTTTGTTCATGGATGTTGCTGTTTAATAGATACTGATTATATTTCACTGAAGATGCAATACAGGGTTGGGAGATGAAAAATTAATGTAAAAAGAAACAACTCAATATCAACATTACTTGAGACACAAATACAGTGCAGAAATAAAATAGATGTTTTTACATAACACTTTGGCAAAAGTAAAAAAAAAATATGATAACATTTTAGTTAGTTTTTTGCAAGTTTTCTTCATAATCTCAGTGAAACACAAAAAATCATAATTTCTGGAAAAGTTATGATGGTATGGTGACCAATTTGGCTAAAGTTTACAGAATAGTAATGTCTCCACTACCTTTAATTCAAGGTATACAATACCTCTTGGTTTCATAGTTTCATAAAGTTTAATTTGAATGCATCTTTTATGGGCAGTCATTAATGTAGACCATTATACTACAAAACAAACGAAACAATCATTTTGATGCTATTAGTTTATTCTACACTCATGGTTACGAGAATTATGAGAATGCCATATTAAATATAAATTTCACATGCTTTTTATGAAGACATAGTCAGGCAATGCAGATTAGGTAATAAATTGGAGTCTGATGGATAATAATTGGTTAATACAGTGACTGCTAGAATAGTGTTCTAAATATGATGCAGGATAAAGGAAGGGAGTATATGAGTTAGTTTCTTAGTATGGTTTATTGTTCAAACCAAACCTAGAAAACCTAGAAATACCTGAAAAAGAAAGGTAATATTGAAAAACAAGTATATAGCGCTGTGGAGATAAAACAATTCACATAATTGCTTTCATAATGTTTAGTCCAATACTTCAGAATATCAACCAAAATAGGCTATTTTTGTAGCACGTGCTATGTAATACAAGAGTTGAACCAAACTGAAAAACATCTTCATAAATAGGTGCAATGAAAAAAATATATATATTCAAAGTTTCTGAAATCATATTTGATGAATTATTAAAATTTCAGATTACATTTTTGTGTTAATTGTGCATTAGGATACATGTTTCTTTTAATTTTATATGTGCAAAAATCAATACAACAGTAGTTCATGATCTGTAATAAAGCTAATAAGTTCTGCGATTTTAACAAACCAAACCGTGCTAGCAATTTATTATGTTCCATGATAATGTTGTTAAGTTGTGAACTTCACATTTTAATATCAATGCCATGCAGGGCTACATGTATATCCCAACAGTCCCAAACATTAATTTTCTCATTTGCTCGTGCCATGCATCACACCATCTTGATTACGTAAATGACTTTCGCAACATGACGGCAACTCGCAAGCCTTGTATTGCATTTGGTAATAGATAAACACATACTACGTAAGTAATACGTAGATTGTACACCAACTGACCTTTCGCCAGCATTTTCACAGTACAATCATGTTAGACCATCAGTCCACCCACAAAGTCAAAATAAGAATATCATCTTAGTAAACCACATGCAAGAAACAAAAGTGTGCATGACATAGAAAGTTCTATGTATTAATACCTACCCCCCCCCCCAATCCAAAAATGAGGTAAGTTAGTTTATAATGCATTTAAGCTAAGGTGTAAATAATATTCCCATCAGTACATGTATAAGTATTGTGTGATTCCTTTTGTACAGCAACACTATTGATATTTAGCTTACAAAAATATTGGACTTAGACCTGAGCCCCTGACTTTGGGCATTGTTAAAAAATGTTTTAATGGACCATGCAGAGGTTACCCTTCAACAAGAATAGGAAAATCATCCCGATGAACAAAATAGCATGCTGAAATAATTACATGTGGTGATGAATTACTTTCATTGTTAATACTGCACACAGATATATGTTGCATGCATGTTATGTACTCTTAGACCCTAGCTCCATTTCACTGCAGATACTGAAGTAATCTCATGATTATTCAGTGGTGGTATACACAGGACAGAGGTATCTTCTTCCACTTGTTTTTGAGACTTTCTCAAGATGGTTTAAAAATTGAAATTGGGATTTGCAAGTCCATTTCTTCCCTTCATTATCAATACCAAACGGTAGTTTAGTACTTATACATGGTTTGTTGAAAGTTTGATATCCATACGTCATGAATTTGTTGTTTTATGAGAAAAAGTAATGACGATAAGTTACCAGAATATTGTTCTTTCCGTGAGTTTAAATTTTGCTCAAATTGCGAATGTTCGCAAATGTTCACATGACCAGCAGAGCACACTGATTGGTTAAACGGCTAAACTACACGCGACCTTCGGCTAACGGCTGATTGGACAATTTTGGAACGGCCCGTGCACATTAACGTCACTATAAATTTTGAAGTTTAAATAATCAGATTTTCACCAAAACTACGTATTCTACCCAAAGATTCTATAACAGGTGTTTGTTTATACTAATCCTCAGATTGTGAATGATTTGAGCTGATTTAATTCATTTTGCCACTTTCTGATGTGCAAATCCCGTACTCTGTCTTTAACAGTAATGTGAGGGATGTGACCATTTCAAACTCAGTGTAAAGACATGCAATGTTGTGAGAGAAGCCAAGCAAAGGAAAGAAATCTTTTGCTTAAGTATGATATACTTCTGTCATATCCAGAAATATAACACAGACAATCATATCTACAAGTTAATTATGGGAGGAAGTATACAAAACACACACACACACACAAAAAGAAAGTCAACAACACTTTCAATTGGATAAAGTTATGCAAACAATGGTGTGGTAGCAGACTTATCTCCCCTCTACCACACACTTAATTGTCTGTGATGCAAACATTGGCAAAGGCAGAGCAAATGCCACATTAGTGAAATGAGAATTCCGCACTTATTATACTATCATTCTTTGTCAATTTTACACACTATAAATGATAAAATCATATTGGGGTGAATTTGAACATAAATAAAATAAATGCTATGTATATATTTTTTGTGTGTGCATAAATTTGAAATTAATTAATTGGATGCTATATTTATGTGAAGTACAAATGAAAAAGTGAGATAATTGATGTTATCACAACTATTTTAGAAATTACAGTGTAACCAAGTAACATGTCTCTACACTTTATATATTACTAAAGTATACTTTTAATCCAACAATTTTTCATGATTGTCAATGTTGTTCACTCTGTCCAAAATGAACTAGATCCTTTCATAAGTTATCACATGTATGTCATGCAAGTTCATTAGTAGGCCTATGGAATGATACACAGTCAAATTTATCATACACAGAAAATTTGAAATATGTTAGTGTTCCATTCAATGGAGTGGTGTTATCATGTGGGTAATTCCATATTTAGTAATTTGGGACATTTTCACTATAATTTACAATCTGCCATCTGATCATGGCATTGTACTATCAGAAGGCAATTACAATTACTGCACATCTGGACTAGAGTAAATGTTAATTTCTTGATGAAATAAAAGGAAATAGTTACATATCATAAGGACATTTGCATCTCATATGACACATATCATATTTGCCTCTTACTTCAGTTGAAAGGTAAATTCATTCAAGGTGACCACTTGTGCATATTACCTCACCACACAACTATACAATGACCAGAAAAGATGTCCTCATTTTTTTTTGTAACAGTTTGGTATGGAGACTATAAAGATGCTGTAAAAGTGTCAAAATTGTCAATATGAAACCACCCATCTGTAACACTGATATTTGTACAATAGGACAAGTTATAGTAAGGATCGAGATATAGTAACACAAAAACAGAAAATCCACAGAACTCCACTGTAAAGAAACACAAATGGTGTGGGGGAGGGGGGTGGGGGAGCTAACATTTTCACAGTATGGAAGGAGTAGGATACAAATTATGGTTGAATTAGGAAATACTTGATACAGGCATTTTGAGTGTTCAACAACACGCATTAACAGACTCCAATATATTTTACATTCAGCATAAGAATAGTACAGTAAGAAAAATATGCAAGGGTAGGGATCGGGTTTTAGAATACAAAGTGCACTGGGACATCTATTTGTATATTTTCAATGGAAAGACAGTGGGGAAGGGGGTAATTCACAATCTACTAGAATATTATCATGCCAAGTACAAGTTGAATAATACAATATGTTTGGGGGGGGGGGTGAAAATGGAGACTTTGGGTGGGGTAGGGGTGAGGGTAGGAATAGTCATGCTATTTATGAACACATCAATTCCCATGACAGAAATTAGTGTAATTAACTCGCCCCATTCCTCACAGTAAACACGATAATCAGCAGAGGCACAATAATTAATAGGTATAAGGGTAAATAAAAGGCTTGAAGTGGCACCTAAATTCTGTAATTTACATGTGATAATTCCCAGGGATATTGGAATATTAAGCAATGAAGCCTGTGTAGAATTTTGAGCAGAGGTAAAAGACCAGCAAAGATAGTGACTTAGCAAAGAATAGGTAACAAGTGACCTAAGCAAAGACTTAGGTAAGCATGTGGCATTTTTTTTCACATACTGTAGTGAATTTCAACATTACAAGTCAAAAGCTAACTTAAGTACATGTATATATGCCTCTGTGCATCATTTATACTTTCTAATTTATACTGTAATCAAAGGGAAAAACATCTGTTGAATTATTTTTTTATTAAAATGTAGTTTCTTATTATGAAGAGACCCATTTACAATCTTAAAATTTATAATTTAATCATAATTAACAATGTTATCAAGCAATAAATTAGTTTAGCAAACAACTGATAAGTTTATTATTAATTCATCATACCATTACTCTACCTACATCTATAAATGCATTAACATTCAAACATTTTAGTATGACTTCAGTAACTAGATAGCATGCACCGTCAATCACAATATGTACTCATTCTGTCAATTGGCATGTTTATATCTCTCCCCCAAACAAAAAATATTAAATGTCTCATCAAAAATTCTAAAATGTACATGCTGGTTATCATTAGAATTCCACAAAAATCCTGAACAAACAAATTATGGAGTGATCAACCAGAGGTGCATTTCAAATAAAATCAAATGAAATGAAATATACATGTGTATTAATGTAACAATTATGGTTTTACACAACCATATGATTTATATACCAAATTCACTTGTTTCTGTCCCTTGATTTGTATAGAAGAACTCTGACGAATCACCTGCAAGTAATTAGATAAAACGTTTACAGGATAGGGGGAAATACTTGCAAACATATAAAACAAATATACTCTAATATTATCTGACATGTCAAATATTCCATGGGTTCTGAATATATAAACATATAACTACACAGATATTGAAATTTAATCAAATATGATATATTCATATGTATATTTGTTTACTTTACAAAAATTATACACAATAAGTGGAAATAAAACACACAGAACCACACAGGCCACAAATACCACCAAGTCACTAAAAACACCCCACACAATTACAATGAATAAACAAAACAAATTATTTTACATTTACGGAAACATCAATGTACTGTTAAAGCTGGATTAAAAATAATTTGAATGACTATACACCTACATGTAGATCAATTGATTTGTTACTGTTATAGCTATGATTAGGATAATATTATCATTTTTTCCAGGGTTTTTTTCCGGATTACACTCAACTAACTTACACAGACAACATGATAACAAGCTAGCTCATCCTATAATTTCTCCACAACATATACACAGCTACTACCTATACAATGTTTTTAATAATTTAGAATGAATATCCAAATATATTCTTCATGCACTTTGTGCAGGATGTCAATTATTACAACTCAGCTTCAAACTGATGGAAATCACTGAAGTCGGGGACTTTCAGATTAAATACAAATTTCATTTCCTCATTTGGAACGTAACACTTTAGATTAAAGCAGTGTAATTGACTCATGACCCACAGATAAGTCAATTCACAATATCTTTTTTTTTTCAGGGGGGTAGGGCCGAGGAATAAACTAGGATGTGTTTAATAACTTGCAAATGACAAGACAAACTACATCATTATGAAATTGCTGACTCTTTAGAAAACATAAATCAACTTAATTTCTTTGTGGAACACTCCCCCCCCCCCATTATATTAAAATGTTTCTGCAATGTTCGTTTGACTCCATAATGGTTCTGCTTTCCTTGTGCCCTCCAATGTCAGCGAATGTAACCCCTATTCAAAAGTGGGAGGGTGGGGCAGGGAGGGGGAGGGACAGGAAAATCCAATTATATGGACAATGGAGGGGAATTGTAGCACCAAATCAGTTTCCAATCTTAAAGAGAACACACAGTACTGGTTGATGATGAAAAATCTTTCATCAAAATTTCACATTTCCACATTTTCCAGCTGAAAGTAAATTACATTTGCATTATAATGTGGGACTAATGCACTTCATATGCAATAAAAAGTTGTGGAATTGGCAGTTTGAGTACCCGACGGAGTAAGCTCCGTTGCTGTAGTGTGTATGGCAACAATTAACATAGTCCCACATATAGATTTCTGTGTTAGTACTTTGTCAGCAGTGGGGATTTGTGTAACAGATTATTGAGATATGTCCAAAATGAAGTGTTCTGTTGTTTTCAACTACACTCTCCTGTACTATAGTGACATTTTTAGAACACCATCTGTTCACAGAAGGTTTGAAAGCAGTTGATTTAAAAATGTTGTTGTTCTGCAAGTAATCAACCAGTACTGTGTATTCTCTTTAACATGTTGCCTCCAAAATTCTGAAAATCCTGTAGAGATAACACAGGGCACATCCGGTTCCTGAAGCCAATAGGTTAATTGTCCACTTATGTACTGCTATCAATTTTCCTCATTGACGAAAACAATATTAAAAAGTTACAGGTGAATACGCGTGCCAATTTAAACTGAGGTATAAAATTGCCTTGTTAAAGGTAAATGACATGATTGGGGGTAGTCTTCAACTTGGGTTGAAACTACTCTAGAATCAAGTAAACTATGCAAGGATTCTCCTGTGAAAATCTTGTAGTCAAACGTTGACTCATTCTAAAATAAACAATGTCAATATCACTCGTAGCATGGTAACCTTCTTTGTGGCTCTCTATGGGGCTTATTTTTTATCGTCCCCGGATAAAATTAAGATACTCCTATGTTTATGCTTGATTCTCCTTAAGTTAACAAATTACAGACAAATCCTCCCAGGTGGGAGATCCACTCCTGCTAGTGTATAGTTGGTATATATTTCAACTCATTTGGTTCTTCAGGCATTTTCAAGTGTTCCCAATCATGTCACTATTTGTGGTCCTTATGGACAATGGAGTGAAAACAAATATAAACTAACTCTCCATCTACTTTCAGTGAATGCCTAGTCTTCGCAAATATACTATTATTTACATTGACAAAAAAAAATCTATATTACCGAAAAGTAATCAATTCTGTTCTGAAGGCTGACATAATATTGATGAATTTAGAAATATTAGTTTTGGGCCAGCATGCTCACATGGCTGTATGGACCTGTTTTGGCACTGACACAAACTCTAGATTAACTTACTAATGTTCAGGAAATTAATAATTAATGTCAAAATCTTGTTAAACAAGATAGCAATTTGCCTATTTCCAGGGGGCAGTAATTGCAGATTGTCTCGAACAATCATGTGTGAGTTAGGAGATAAAACCTTGTCTCTATACTGATTTCAACTGAGGAAGATGGGGTACTTTAATGTGACAGAGATATTAACCGCATTACAAACATGGGAACCTTTTAATTCCATCAATTCATTCAATCTAATTATTAAAATTATTTAACAACCCATATCTTAGATAAGTTTCACATCATTGCATTATAAACTCCTCATAATAGCTCCTCAATCACTTTAAAACTTATATATCAATTAGAATTTATGAATCAGTTTTATGCAATATGAAGAAAAATTTCAAATTGGTGATCAACAAAAACAAATTTCAGTACAAGTTTTCACCTAAATGTATTTCATCAGTTCATATGTCTATAGATTTGTCTACACTCTGTAAATTTAAACCAGGCAAAACTGTTCTTTCATTATTCATTAAAGATGATTTAATTTTGCTTTAAAGTGCATTTCCCATAGACCATGGGACAAGATATCTCATGTCTAGTCTTCAACAGGTTAAGGTTTTTCATATCAGGTAAAACTAAAGCCCCAAAGTTTTCATTTTACAAGTGTCAAATTCTGGTTTTCTCCATTTTACAACTGTCAAGTTCTGTTTTTCTCAGCATTGTAATTTTGCAATTTTCCGATTTGAATTTTTCTTTGAAAAAATCTCAAATAACATCAAGCTTTCTAGGCTCATGGGGGCTGTAATTCGAGTTTGGGGACATATTTACAGGTAAAGCATAATTTATTTTGCTTTATTAGGTATCTTCTTGGTAAATTAGTTTAGTTTTATTCAATAAATAGTCATCAATTTTATTTTGGGGGGAATTTTCAGGCATGATTTTTTTTCACTTTGGTTCAAAATGCTGTTTTCCGCGTTATACCTCAAATTCCGCGATTTCCGTGGAAAATCCGCAATGCGGAAAACTTTGGGCTTTAGGTAACACCAGCAACATTCCTCATGACCCATCCAAATGTCAGAATAAAACGAAAGCTCTCTGAAAGCCAACAACAAGGCTGACAAGGAAAGAGGCCATTAAATTTGAACCCTAAAATAGCCTGGGGACAAATGTAACAGCGGGCCCAGACTAATCCACCTAATTTGCTATCACCTAGATTCATGGCAAAACCTGAACTATTTGGTAAATATCGGAGCGGTACGTGATGACACGCATAGCAGCCAGAGTGGGCGTGGCGACCCGAAATAGAACCATGTGAAGATGTTACCGACAAGGTAAGTCTAGCTTGCCCTAATTCATGGCCATGTCAGAGTTATACATGGGGTGGGGAAAGGGGGGTGGGGTGGGGGTGGTTACTGATAAAGTCTGGATTGTCCTAATTCATGGTCATGTCAAAATCATACATGGGGTGATGGAGGAGATGGTTACCCACTTTACAGGTACAGTCTCTGACTCATGTATGCATTTTATAGAGTTCTGAACCTATCACACTACAAAATTATCCCCCCTCCCCTAAAAAAGGGTGTTTCATATATGGAAATAATAGGAAGAGTGATTTTCCATTTTTTAAAAAAGGCCTTTTCTGTTGTAAAAAGTCTGGAATTCCATTTCACCTTGCCAGAAAAATGAAAATTCCGTTTTGCCATAGACTTTATACACAAAAAAGTATAACAATTCTGTTTATGTAAAACTTAATACAAATATTATGTACATAGTTTTACACTTGTTTCTGTGTTTTTTTTTTTTGGGGGGGGGGTTCAACTTTTTCTAATTTCTGTTATTCCATATAGTTCCATATATAGTTAATATTTTTTATATTTTTTTCTTTCATAAATGCAAGGAGATTTTCTGTGATTTTCAGTTTAAAAAGTCACTTTCCATTTCAAGTTGTCATTTCTGGAAATTCTGTTCGTTTTCCGCTATCGCGAAAATCACTGTCCCTAAAATAAATTGTGAGCTCAAAGAAATATTGTCACAAAACTCATTTTATGTAATAATGACCTATCCAACTGAGCTGACAGTAATGGATTCAGAATTCTGTATCTTATTAGCACTTCCTGTATGAGTAAATGTACCACCACCCCTCCCCCTAAAAAAAAGGTATTTGAATCATAAAACTACTTATACAACTTAAAGGTTAGTGACATGATTGGGAACACTTGAAAATGCCTCAAGAACCAAATGAGTTGAAATATATACCAACTATACACTAGCAGGAGTGGATCTCCCATCTGGGAGGATTTGTCTGTAATTTGTTTACTTAAAGGTTAGTGACATGATTGGGAACACTTGAAAATGCCTCAAGAACCAAATGAGTTGAAATGTATACCAACTATACTCTAGCTGGAGTGGATCTCCCAGCTGGAAGGATTTATCTCTAATTTCTTTACTTAAGGAGAATCAAGCATGAACATACTACTATTTTATTTTTTCCGGGTACGATAAAAATAAGACCCATAGAGAGCCACACAGCAGGTTTGCCTGCCACGAGGGACAATAGACATTAGTTATTCTAGAATGAGTCAACGTTTGACTACAAGATTTTCACAGGATAATCCTGGCATAGTTTACTTGTTTCTAGAGTCGTTTCAGCCCAAGTTGAGGACTACCCCCAATCATGTCATTTACCTTTAAGGAGAATCAAGCATAAACATAGGAGTATCTTAATTTTATCCGGGGACGATAAAAATAAGCCCCATAGAAAGCCACACAGCAGGTTTCCGTGCTACGAGTGATATTGACATTGTTTATTTTAGAATGAGTCAACGTTTGACTACAACATTTTCACAGTAGAATCCTTGCATAGTTTACTTGATTCTAGAGTAGTTTCAGCCCAAGTTGAGGACTACCCCCAATCATGTCATTTATCTTTAAACCATCTGTTCCAGTGGTTTTCCCGGTTTTAGTTAATTCAGTACCAAAGGCTGATGGGCAAGGTTGAAATTAACACCTCTCCAGTCATGAAATGGTCCAGACTGCCAACAACTCTTTGAAATTTCTATTAGGAGGCTTACGGAAATAAAACTGTTTCAAACTGTCAAATTAATTTGGCACATGACTGACCCTAAGGAAATTAATTTTGGCAGAAACGTAAGAGTTTTATAAGTTTTTATGCATACTGATGGTGATCTCATACTAGGATATAGGAAATGAATACCAGTATTACTGAACAAGACATTTAGAACCTGTGACATCTTAAGCTTTGAATGTTTGATGAAGTATTGGAGAGGGGCATGCAACATATTATGTATTTATTTTTATTTATTTATTTTTTTTTTTTGGGGGGGGGGCACGCTATTTTCTCACAGGGTTATTTTTTCTGATTAACGATATGTATTATTTGTTTTAGGAAAGAACATAAAATACAGAGAAACTTGAAAATTTGCAAAACTAGACAGGTTTTTAGAACTATAAGTATTTCTGTCATATTCCTTGAAAAGACTTTTTGATGAAGGACTCACGTCTATGCTGTAACATCTCATTGATTCTAATATCATAAATCAATTCATATTCATATTCATATTTTTCATTGTCCATAAGGAAATTCATTTCGTTTACATGCATGACATAAAATACAATATACACATTTGATAATAATTACAGAACATGACTTAATACGACGCAATGGAGTATAACATGACATTGATTATTATAACAATTATTGAAATAATGCTCTACGAGTTTTTATTTACCATGTGGTATTGTTTTCATTATGGCTGGAATTATGTAATGCAAATCAGGGGAAAATTATGTAATTTCATTTTAGTTTGTAAAATATACGGTATTGATCATAATTGAGAAAGTGAGAAATCATACATATTGCATATCCAACAGAGAATGAGGATTCAGACATTTATTTTAGATTTTATTCAACAGACGGACTGAGTGAGGGATGAAGGAATTCAGGTAGCGTGTTGTTTTCGTTTTAATGGATTGCCAGCGTTTACCACTTCTCATCTTTATGTACATTGGGTTGAGTGGTTGGTTTGGGTCCTCAGCCAATTTGGTAGCTTTTGAGATTACTTTATCCTCGCATACTCAACAGTTGACTACTAAAATTAAGAACTATTCAAATCTTCATATTATAAGCAAAATTTTCAGTTATTTCTTTGAAATGAGACAAAGCACGCAGACACATTGAAATATTTTGAACTTGTTAATAGTCAAACTTTTCAAGAAAGTAAAACTCCATATAATTTCTTTGACAACTTTGCTAGACACAAAGAATTACAGTCTACAAAATCTCATATTACAACTAAATTTAGCTTATTCCTCTCATAGGAATAAATAAAACCAATGCGATGCATGTACATAGACTGGATTTTTTCCCATGAAATATTAAAGGTGACCAGGAAGCCATCTAAAAGTTAGAAAAGTATGCCGACGGCTACAACGAACCAGTGAAATACCGTGCCATGTCTGCTGGCTGTCACGTACACCGACACAGGTCAGTTCCTGAACCAAGCTTGCTTGATTTGTTGAGAGATACCTGTATTAGACTTGAGAGCCACTTACGCCAACATATTTATAAGCTTCATTTCATTTGCTAACATTTGCCATCATATTCCACATATAATTATTCCTGTTATCTTAAAATTAGGTTGTATTTATAGATGACAGCTTTCACACTTTGTTCATTAACTCTTTATTCGCTACATTTTTTAAAGTGAACTTTGGGTTCGCAGTTCTTGCTGACGAACAAACTTTTGTCATACTTCTGTCACGGCTTAAATGACGTGATGGACCAGCAAAAATCATCTGGCATTAAATAAACGGATTTCTAAGGATTAGTAATTCTCTATTCAATGTTTTTATATTTATTGATCCGTGCAAATTGCAGAATTTGTCAAGGAAAGATCAAATAAAACTCGGTAGATTCAATAAAAGCAGATATGCAGGACATGTGTCATTGCAAATGGACAGACAAAATATCTGTTATTCATTTAAAGCAGATGTTTGAATAGTTTTTATTTTTTCAGTGTGCTCAAGACTGTGTAATTATTTGACATTTTGTGACATTTTTATTAGTTTTTCCATCCACTGATCAAATTGGTTGCAGTTGTTTTTGTCACGGGATGGGCGTAATCATAACTTTGGTTGCTGGCCCTAAAAATGGATGATTTATGGGTAGGAAGTAAATCTCAACAAACCTCACATCCTACTGCCTAGAAGTAACCCTTTAAGCCTCTGAGCTATTGGGGCAATTCCATGATTAGTTACGTTACACTTTATGACAAACTTTACTCGACATTTGGCTCTCACATGAATATGCTTTGATATTATTTTTGTGTTTTGGTACTGTCAGTTCTCTAGACAGGCACCTACTTCACAACATCAAGCAAAATCATGAGACATGTCTTAGTGGGTAATAACAAGAACTTTAATTATGGTTAGTTATGTTACAGAAAGAGGACTGGAAAAAAATGACAAGTCTTTGTCCTCAAAGTTTCATCAACCTGTTTTCAACTGAAACAAACTGTGGTATTCATGCTATTTCTGGTGTCTTGATAAGTCATTTGATATATAACTTATTGATAAAAATCTTTTCATTTTTAACTAAAACATCAAAAACATGGTTAGTTACGTTACGGTTAGTTACGTTACATTTTGTCCATCCACACAAATTTGTGTTTATTAATGTCTTTTTCAGATTTAGTAGGCAAATGTGGGGCTTTATTACTTTCAAAACAATGAGAAGAGGCTGTTGGCATGGAACTGCAGAATAAATGATAATTTTTCATAAAACCGAGATTTATGCACACTAGTCCCACATGTGGTATTTCATGTATGGTTCTGATTCTCCTACAGGGTGCTGTTGAAGACGTAAACTTTAGAGTAGAAATGATGTCCCCCATTGTTTCTTCATGATTGACACTCATTCAAACCATTAAAATGTAATACGATTCGAGATAGAGCAATTTACATAATTTGTGATTTGTCCAATGATTCATGGAATTGCCCATTGAATTATTACAAGTTTTTGCTCAAGAGCAATTTCAGGCTGAACTAACTATTCAAGTATTTTCTAGTTTCTTCTGAAAACACAGATTAAGTACAGTGGACAAAGTTCTACAACTGAAGTAAATCTGCACAAACAAAACAAAATGATGAACAGTCCCTTGAAGCATGTGTTGTAAGAGTTCACAAAACTAAATTAATTTGGAGGAGGAAAATCAAATTAATAACTTTAACTAGGACTTGCATGATAATGTCTTTAAATATAATCTTAATTATTTCCTGGGAGTAAAGTGAGTTTATTACTTTGACTATTTGGGTTTAAATTTCTCCCTAATTGCCTCAATTGGAATTGATCTGCCCATGGGATATTAATGGTGGTGTACGTGTACATGATAAACTTGCTCATATTCCCGCATGACATCCCCAATTTAGAAAATTTGATACATTATGAAAAAGACATTTATTGACTAATCCTTCAAGCAGGCTGTTGACGATTGCATATCCAGGAAAATAAGCTATATTGAACCATGTATATCACTAGTCTTGTGCTTAACTGTAAGCTGAGCTGTTCAGTCTGGGATAAAATTGCTTTGTTGTACTTTGAGTAACATACCATTGGAAACAAATATCAAAAAAAAAACTGGGGGTCACAAGATATGCATCATGTGATAGTCTCAAACTATTTCAATCAATCTATTCCCCCCCCCCCCAAAAAAAAATATATGTCTACACATTTTGCTATTAAAGGATCATGAACAGAATCAAAATGAGAATACAGACATACCATGCACAGACACACACACACACACACACACACACACACACACACACACACACACACACACACACACACACACACACACACACACACACACACACACACACACACACACACACACACACACACACACACACACACACACACACACACACACACACACACACACACACACACACACACACACACACACACACACACACACACACACTAATCACTCCACACGCCTCTACACATATCCACAGAAAACCATGTACATAGGTAGGTATGTGTGTAGGGATATGTATGTGTGTGCATGTGTGTATGTATGTGTCCATGTGTGTGTTCGTGTATGTGTGTGTCTGTGTCTATATATGAAAGCGAGTGTTCACATATGAACCTTATACTCACTGGGAACGGCAAGTTTTAATCAGAAATTATCAATCAAAATTATGGTAGGACATTGTCACGCAATATGGCATTACAAATTTGGGATGTCTGTCAGTTTTCATTAAATCTTCATTCTGTAAATCTAAATCCCACTTAATCTGCTATATAATCATGATTCTTAATAACACAAATGAATACATCGACCACAAGATCTGGCCAAACTCTTTAGTTCACACCCTGTAACCTCATACCTAATTTAGAAAAGAAAAAAGATATACATTGAAAATTATGAATCATGTTAGTTTTTCAGCTGTTTCCATTTTTGCTCTCAATCCTTATGACAAATCTCCTTGCTCTATCACCTGTTGTTGACTGTATTCCAACTGTCAGAAATATTATATGTTTCTTTATTTGTCACTAATGACATGACATAATAGAGGCCTATTTTCTTTTTAAAATATAATTTGGGGTGTTGTCCAACATGATGCGCTGAATTTGCAATGTAACCTACTTTTCCATTCATCATGTACACCAGGGCTCCACACTACCCACTTGTTTACTTTTTACTTGCCTTTTGGGCAAGTCAAATTAGTACTTTCACAATTTCTTTCTTGCCCAAAAGAAAAATTCATTTGATCGAAAATAAAGAATAACAAAGAACATTAAAAATCATTATATCTCACTAATTATAACAAAGAAAGTGCTTTTATGGCAATGGAAGTTAAACTCTAGGATCTAGAGTTGCAAAAGTTGTGATGTATGAATTTACAGGGTCATACAATTTTACAATTCTGTACAAGCAATCATGATTAACGACACATGGAATGACATAGGCGTACTACGTACTGGGCATGACATGATACACATTGATGTTTTAAACTCTAGCTTGCAAACCAACACAGAAAATGAAGTACAAGGAACAAACTAATCCTGAAATTTAGTTGAGTTATTAAACTGGACACAAATTTCACACGTATTCTGTTTACTTCGGGTAAGAATTTGGACATGTTTTCCTTTTTTGATGATCAAAATTTTGCTTCCCAAACAGGTAAGTAGATTTGACATTCTGATCTTTCACTTGCCTGACATAAAATTTTACTTGCCCCGGGCAAGTGGGCAGTGCTACTGTTGAAACCTGTGTACACCATACTTCTCTATAAGCAGCAATTAGGTTTTACTAAACTTCACCTTATACAGCGTGTATCAAAAAAAAGTAAACACTCAGAAAAAAATTTATTACGCAAATATTTCATGATCTAGAGATTATTTTTTGATATGAATATTTTACCTTGGACCTAAGCTATCTGATGACACTATTGGTATCGAAAGTATTTCACGCATGAGTGAGCACAGGCCACTTTTGTCCAATAGGCCAAAAATGCATTTGCGCACAGAATTATGTTCTTATAGTCAATGTTTAATGCCTCACAGACCGGTGCTGCAGAAGCTCTCACCTAATGTGCACAAGGATTGAATCCTCAGCATGCTCAGAGAAGATGTAATATCAATTTTGTGGCAAAACAGACAAAAATGAAGCAATGATTCAGAAGTACCCCCCTAAAAAAGGAGAAAATTTAATGTTTGCAAGATGAACTGTGAACTGAAGAAAATGGCATTTTCTTGTTTTTGAAGGGGTAGGGTGGGTTTTATCTGAATCATTGCTTCATTTTTGCTACATTCTAAATCCTCAGCATGCTCAGAGAAGAGCTTATATCAATTCTGTTGACAAGATAAGACAAAAATAAAGAATAATTCAGATACATTACCTACCCCCAACCCTGAAAAAGAAGAATGCACTTTTTTAAAAAAATTCACAGTTCATCTGAAACATGAACGATTCTCCTTTTTTTATGGGGGTTTATCTGAATCAGTGCTTCATTTTTGTCCTTTTTTGTCACAAAATTGATATTAGCTCTTCTCTGAGCATGCTGAGGATTCAATCCTTGTGCACATCAGTTGAGAGCTTCTGCAGCACCGGTCTGTGAGGCATTAAACATTGATTATAAGAACACAATTCTGTGCGCAAATGCATTTTTAGCCGATTGCACAAAAGCGGGTTGTGCTCACTCATGCGTGAAATACTTTCAATACCAACAGTGTCTTCAGATAGCTTAGGACCAAGGTAAAATATTCATATCAAAAAATAATCTCAAAATCACGAAAACAATTTTTAATATTTTTTTTCTAAGTGTCTACTTTTTTTTGATACACGCTGTATATCTTTAATTTTTAGTTTTTTGAATGTTTTGATTTTAAATCTGAATGATGACAAACATTCAACAGTACTACAGATATGATGATTTCCCTCTCCTCAAAACGTTTATTTACCATGCTCAACAAAAAACTAATTTTCCAAGTAACGATGATAGTATGCCTTGAAGAAGAAGATTTACATGATTGTGGCAATTATTCACCTTGTGCTGTTGTCATCACATACAACTGCTAGAGTAATTTTTGAAAGGGTTCTTTGGATCTCGATCAAGTGCATAATTTTAGCTCTGCTGTCTTCTTGATTGACACGAAGGGAAATACAAGACTTCCCATTTTCGTGTAATTGCTCGTGATGATAACAGAATCAGCATGGAGCCCTCTCCCCCGTTTTGAGGAAACAAGCTCACTGGTCACAATTTTCTGTGAGCAAAAACCTGTCTCCTTTAAAATTAGATTAAATATGAGGCAATGTTCATAAACTGAATGAGAAACATTGATAGCCCACATCATGCAAACAGCAAGGTTACACAGTATGCCATATCAGAACACCTTATTTATCTTAAGTGGTAACTTCCATCCTTGCCATGCAAAAACTTTCCATCACTTTCAATCAGAATGAAGAAACTTTATTTCTGTTTTACATTATTTTTACTTTTTGAGAATTTACAGTGTTTGTTTGTTGTTGTTGTTGTTGTTTGTTTTTTTTTTTTTTTTTTTGGGGGGGGGGTTCATTACATATGTATGATTCTTCAACATTTGGGGGCAACCCTCCCACTCCCCCCCCCCCCAACTCCACCCCCTCCTTGAACACAAAGAAATGTGTCAACCTGAATGACTGTATGAGTTTACAATAATTTTCTCACATAATGTAACTGAACTGCAATGCAAACATATGCAAAAATTAATTTCAAGCATAATTATGATTTCAAAGCAGTGGTAGATCATGTGGGGCAGGAAGGGGGAGGGAGGAGGGGGGGGGGGG
>JZLH01S0380906.1:74589-86707 GCA_001188425.1 Eucidaris tribuloides
ATGGCTCAAGGTCACACCTCCAGGTAAATTGTGGGAATATAGATAATGATGATTAAAAGGAATGACAACAATCTCTCCTGTCATTTCATGACATCTAATGTATGTTCATTATCAGAATTTAGGATGACTGAAAAAAAATGAGGAGACACTTTAAATGATTGCTTTACTGAGATTTGGTTGACGACATTTTTTGGAATAATTATGAATGCCATGTATGAAGAAACACAATGTGCCATATAAGGTTTTAGATTTGAAGTTTCAATTGCAGACTGGGGACAAACCATGGCATGTTTTTGTGTTCTTACAAAACAGAAAAAAATACTTTACATTTGCATGTTGAGGAATGAATCTGAAATGCATTTTCGATGCCAGTTAATATTTATGACAGGGCCTGAATATGATGCCTATGATGAGCTACCTTGTACACAAAAAGGCATGAATATGGCGTGAATGCAATTGCCAGGCCTAATTCAGGCTTTTACTGTAAAAGAATTAATGCCACAATTAATTTTAATCCTAGGAGGCAATACTCTGGTTAGTGATTTAATGCTGATACTTGTAAGGCTAAAAAAAAACCCAGTTTGCTAATTTTCATAGATATTGACTCAGTAATCAATGCGGATTGCTAATATTACAACAAATTAAATATGCATGCTTACAAAACTAACATATATGGATATGACAATGAGCTCCTTCATGCAATTCTAAATAAAATTTCCCACACGAAACATTGCAGAATAGAGCATCATTATCTGGTTCCCAGCAGCAACAGATTAAAGGTAAATGACATGACTGGGGAAGTTCTCAACTTGGGGTAAACATTTACAGAATCAAGTTAAACTGTGCAAGGATTGTACTGTGCAAATTTTGTAATCAAAAGTTCACCATTTTAAATAACTTCTATCAGTATGCCATGGTGACAAGACAAACTTGTTGTGTAGCTTTCATGGATTAATTTCTCTTGGGGCCTCAAAAGAAATAAAGTACTAGTATGTTCATGCTTGATTCTCCTGAAGTAAAATTCAAGACCAAATCCTTCCGCGCGGAGATAACATTCTAGCGTAGTATATCTTTTTCAACACTTCGGTTCAAGAGGTTTTTTTTTTATTTCTCCCAATCATGTCATGCCTTTAATCACCTTTCATGAGCGTAGTGCGTACCTTGAGATTCTCTTAAATGCTTCCTTGCGACGGCAAATATATGCGGGTCCATGGCCCCATGTCCTGTCCATGGACTCCTGATGACGTCCTCACCGTAGAGTGGTAACTGTTCATATGGATTGATGGCAACACAGCTACAATACCTGCAGAGAAAAGGGACAAATGAAGCAGCGAAAAATCAGAACCAGTTCAAGTGAAATACAGACAAGAGTTCTTTCTTGTACAGGCGTGAGTGGTGTACTCACATCAAAGTGTGAAGTAGCAGCTTGCTCGCTATTATGAAATATTAGAATGCTGCAAGTAAGAATAAAATGAAGAAATAACCATACTAACATTTACAAAATTTCAGGAAGATCAATGAACAATTACCAAATGCTTATTTGAAATGTTGTTGATTTAGATGTTGTTTTAGGCAAATATGCTACAATGTAAAAATTTACAAAGAAACTGAAATTAAAATTTTAGAAAGAATCGCCATCTCTCAAATTTCAGATATATAATTGAATACATGTACTCCCTCCATAAGGGCAAGTCCAGATAACGTAACCCAAGATGTCAAAATTTCATCTTGATCTAATAAAAAAATATTTAATACATTGTGAAGCTCAAGGAGTTAAAAGTGTTTGATTCTGTAGAATCAACGTTCATAATATGCAAGTTTATGCCAAATTCAAGGGGTTAATTTGCATAAATGTAAAAACTCAGCGTTACGTATGGGACAATTGAAAAAAATCCTATTAAATCACGGAGAGACATCTAATATTTAAATCATGTATGGACAATAAACCCTTATCATCTTGTTATTGTGCACAGAAAGTTGGGCATTAGTCAATTAATTATGCAAATTAGCGTGCTGTCCAAGCATGAGATGTCCCATACGTAACAAATTTAGGATGATTTTTAAAGTTTTTCGTTAGAATTGAAGACTATTTTCAATAAACTTTGGGATGTTCTAATTTAAACATTTTGAAAGTAAAATGCCCTATTAAGCTTTGAAAATTTAATTAGACCTTTATTTTATAAGACAATTAAAAAATGTTACGTATGGGACATTGTGTTACGTATGGGACATTTTAACACAAAGTGAATGGAGAAACCAAAACTTCATAAATTGACTCTTTCTCAAATTTTATTAGATTTATAGTTTGTTTGGGATATGCGGTCATTAAGAAACAATAGGGACCATCAATTCTACCCTAATTTTGCTCTTCAAACACACCCTCTATCGAGAATCAGCAACTCATACACGAAATGCTACATGTGGGACTACACAGAGGGATACTGAATAAGTGTTATGTCAAATTTTTGTCCCCTCTTTGCACAAATTTAAGGAAAATTTGAATTTTTGTCATTTAATTCCATAACCATAAAAATTTGCCAAAGAACGCTTAAATATTTATATCTCCACACTAAATCAACGGGGGACAAAATGTCCCATACGTAACTGTCCCATACGTAACGTGTCTTTTCCGACATTGAGTAGTGCCTGTATTGAAAAGTACTTTTCTTTATGAAATGAAAACTTTGCCAAATAATCTTGATATTGCACCTTTTACCACACTGGATTTTCAGTTGTTGACTGAAATACTTTCAGAGAGTTTTCAACTCAAAAATTGTTGTTGAAAAAACTCATCTTTTTGTGGTCCCATACGTAACGCGACCACATTATTTCTTATGTAAGATATTATTGCCAAGTGTCAAATGTCACCATCCTTTCATATGATTTATTCTTCCCCAGGATACCATGCATATAAATTTAAACTAAAAGAATTCAAACAACTTAACATTATATTATAGGTGGTTAAAGTCTCTGAATGTCCCATACGTAACGCGCGCGTTATCTTGGACTTGCCCAGCCCATAACTATACAACTATGTTGTACAATATGTGCCTACTGTAACAATGATACTGCATTTTCACCATATTTTAGCTCTAATACTGAAATAAAAAGTGTGAACAACATTCAATTTGAATTGACTTATCATTAAATGACAGCCGATTCCTGATAATAGGCTACCCTGGGACTCTAAAATTTCAAGTAATGATTTAATGCATGGTACCTCCTAATAATTACACAGCTATCTTATATAGTTTGCATTTTCACCAAATATTGGCCCAATGCTGAAATAAAAGTTTGAACAACATTCAATTTGAAATTGACTTATCATTTAGACAGCCCATTCCTGATAGCAGGCTACCCTTGGATTCCCAGGTGCCACCCATGTGTTTACACATCTTGTAAGACAGCAGGGATAAAGTTGATAGCCACACATGAAAAACATCAAGCCAATTCCAATACTTTACATTTACAATTCTTACTGCTGGAGTGACAAATCCTTCACATCTCAACAATGTTCATGTCAGCTTAAAAAACATGGCTGCCTTTTCCTGTCAATTCCTGTCAAAAATTGATAAGCCTCCTTTTCACCTGACAACTGCAGCTCTATTTTTAAAGATTTTAATCTCACAACAAATTTCAGTTTCCAACCTTTTAAGGTAAAATTTTTATGCAATACAAGGTTTTGTCAGCTCAGCTAAGTAACAAAATGCACCCTCTGGGCACAATTTGTCGGTCCACTAAGGCGTTATGTACTCTACATGCTTATTTTTTCTCTTGTCCTGGTGCAATAACTGCTAAACTACATGACCGTGCCGGGTACCTGGATACAGTAACTGGAAGTTCCTGTTGTAAAAAAGAAAAAAAAATTCCCTCGCACTCTCACACTCACTCAAAAAGGACTCCTACCTACAATGGTCCAGTAGTACATGTAGCAATCATTTCCGATCACTTGCTCAAAGAAAAGAAACATACATCACTTAATACACACCCTACCTTCAGACTCTATCGGGTCCAAATCACACATGCCGCCCCCTAGCTAAAAGTCCACGGGAGATTATCACGTAAAATATGAAATGGATGAAATATCCCGGCCAAGAACAAGCGGGAGTTCATCTCCATGCCTCTCCTGGAACAATACAATCATGACTTATGATTCACTCTGAGTCAAAAAAACAACGGCCGCCACTGAGTTTGGACTTTATGTACATTTTATCAACTTGAAGTTGAATGCTGCAGAGCTGCTCTACCCTGGGGAGTTATCCGTGAAGGAATTTCAGGGGAAAAGTTTTGGGGAGCACTTTCTATAGTTCTGATCTGTTGCAATCCCTAGTCCAATAGAATTCTAGTATTTTTGAAGATGTTTTAGATTGACATCTGCCTAAGGTTAAGTTGAAGTCAAGGATCTTATTCAGACCATACAACAGGTATTTTACATCTGTACTACAAACTTTCACAACTTCAATTTTACATGGAATTATACTCCTAAATGTCTGAACACCACAAGCTTGTTTTAATCCCTGACTTAATACTCTTTCATGTACTTTTTATATCCCTACCCCCCCCCCCAAAAAAAAATAAAACAAGAAGGCTGACAATTTTTTTCAAACGATATTTTTTCTTTCCTATCAATATATTTTATGTATTAGTTTTACATGTATTTGTTTATTATCTTAACTGCATCAAATTCTAAGTACTCATTTTCTAATCACAAGAAAGCAGATATCATGAAAATCATATTTGACAAAATGCGAATTAATATATGTACTGTACTTTTAAACAACTTTGTGATGTCATAGCGCATCTTTTGCATTAGGTTTGATGTGCAAAACAATTGTTCACTTCTCGTTGGTTGAATTTTCACTAAACATTTGTTTATTCAAGGCTGTTTGACATATTTTTTTTTACTCAAGGTATTCATTGGTTGTTCTTTTTTTATCTTCAGAGTGGCTATACCATAGTCTGTAAGGAAGAGAGGATGTCAGACTGTTTCATTATTTTGCTCTTAGAATTCAGCTTTCAAAATAAATCAGGATCTCTTAAATATAGAAGGTTGCATGCATCTTCTCTATGTTACTCAGAATATTCACTGATATAATGTTTGAATTTACTTTGTCCAAGGTTGCACGTCTCTCAAGTAGCCCATACACACAGAGTGAAGGTAGTTGATGTCATGCTGTCAGGATGCACACAGCCTATGAGTTTAATTGGTATTGAATTCTAAGTTATGATAGATCATCACAATACAATTAAATAACTGTGATATACAGTGTACAATAATTTTGTACATAATATTGGTCTTTCAATATCAATGTGCTACTTTGACAAGAATGTGACATAACTCATATTATTCATTGATTTAAAGTATTTATTTATTTATTTATTTATTTATTTATTTATTTATTTATTTATTTATTTATTTATTTATTTATTTATTTATTTATTTACATATTAACTTATAAATCTATCTATCTATTTATATTTATATTTAAGCATTCATCTAAGCATTTCTTTGTTATGATTATGAGTTGCATTCTTGATTGATACTGGTCTGGACTTGCAAAATTACTTTAAGTGGTGGGGGGACAAAAGTTCACTGAAATTAACCACATTATTTAACAACTGTTGCCTACTGTACATATCATTGTATGAACATACAGGATATGTAAGGTGACAAGATACGTGCTCCTCTTCTTCTTTCAATCATAACGTTATACAGACCATGACAATGAAATGTGACAAATTTGGCTATCTTCCACAAACAGGACGGGAAGCCATTTCTATGTCCTTCACCTGCATACATGTATGTTCACACAGATTCAAGCAGCTTTTATATCAAAAGTGTAGTAAATTTAATTACCCACATCTTTACCACAACAAAATAATTTTACCACACGTAACCATTCTTGAGAGTACTAGAAATATGCAATTACACCTGTACATAGTGTCTGATAAAATTATGGTAAATGCTGGATCATTCTCCAAGCTTACTTTTAATCCACAATTTATCCTTAACCAGGTATATTGTATTTGAATCTGTTCATTAGTCATGGAATTAGCATCCAAATGTGGTTATTCTAGGAAGAACAAGGGAAACCATAGTCCCTGATTGAGAAAAAAGAAAATATGGAGAGGGGAATCTGACAATGATTATGGTTTGATAAATTGACTGTTTGTCTTTTACAACAGGGAAATCAAATACCCTAAGTGGCATAAACAGTGAAATCAACTAATTTGATACCCTACCCAAGTGTCCATTGTCATCTAAAACATGAAATTGTACAATACACAATCAGACTTGATAATTCTAAAATAATTTTCCTAATTTACAAGTTATGTTAATTATGACTAGACAGAAGATGTTGTTAGATCTACTCAAATTTGCAACCCTAAATGGCATAATCTACTTAGTAAACCCTAAATGGCATGACATGTGAGAAAAGGCTATCCTAAGTGGCGATTGCCTACGAATGGTGCTGAAAAGGCTACCCTTTTTCCAAAAGACATTGGTGACACCCGGCCCGAGGGCTGGAAAAGGGACCCTTTTCAATGCTTTTTCTGGACGCGGGTACATACATGTAGCAGGCCGTGTGGACAGTGACACCCTCCCCCCCCCCCACAAACATGGACAGAAATACTTATATAAATGGTTTATACTTTAATAGTTGTTTGTCCTAAATCTGTTTTATGACTATGATGTTATCAGTTGAAACATTGCTAATGCACACATCATATCAAAGGAAGTTAAAATTTCAAAACAAAAATTTGTAATTTTCTGCAAAATTATCTTTGATATGAATTTATAATCAAAACTTTGACTGTGATATTTGTATGAGGTCAATAACTTTAATTTTACATTGCGTGTTTGTATTTGAAACATATACCTTGCATGTATCTATGCCTCAATGCAACTACCGGGTACATCAATTTTTTAAAATGTGATGTTCAGCATCATAATTGATGTCAGAGAACAAATTTCATGTGGTAATTATTAATGCTGTAAGCCCATTTTTGGCCAAAGATCTGTCACGAACCCTATTCACCATCTTTATTATGCTGCCACTCCAAAGGATAATGTGCCAGAACTATTGTGACAACATTCAGGCAAATGTTTTTATCATGTTACCTCATCTTGATGCCTCGGGGCATTGTTTATGAATTTAGCATTGAAGAGTTATCAGAAATCTCACGTAATTACATCTTAACCACTCCTTTTACCCGTCATACCCTTCTTAGATGAAACATGACCTTAAAGGGACACTGTCAAGATTGAATTCAGCCCCCTCTTTTGATTTGAATGATAAAATAGGGGCTCCTATAGGAGGGGGGTACTCACGTACATTGGGTATACGGGGATATGCCGTTCGGAAGGGTGACTTTTTCAAGAAAAATCCTTAGACATGGGTCCCATTTTCATCAAAAAAATCCTTAGACATGGGTCCCACTTTTTAAATTTTTGGCACGCTTTGCGTGTAAACGTGCTATTTTCACATTTTTTGAAACCCTAAGAAATGGGTCCATTTTTCACAAAAAATCCTTAGACATGGGTGCCTGTTTACAGCAAAAGGACCCTTAGGTGAGGGTATGGGTTCAGAGTTCTCAGCGGCACACCCCGTCCAACTATTATCTGAGTACACCCCCCCCCCCCCTCCTCCTCCCCGGGCTTCTATATTTCCCCATAATGCAATTCAAACAGCCTTGGCGGCATGGTAAACTCTGACATTTATTAAGTATTACACAGAAAGGTCTATGATGATAAAATTTGAGCGAAAAAAAGGGTAAACAGTCATGTCCGTGACACAATGGTCACAACCCTTCCCTCCTTTTCATATCTGTACATACAGTGCGAGTATGTTACATACTACAGTATCATGGGTGTTCCACAAGCAACACATAATTCATCATGGGTGCACTTGTCTACTGCCACAAACTTTCCTGTAGACCACATAGTCTGTTGGTCAGCATTTATTCATGGTCTACCTCATGGTCACTTTAATTTGTTTGATGTTGTCATCATCAAACTTTTAATCCTCATTGGATTAAATCAAATTTGCATCAATTACCGACAAGGGTTTGAAGGCCTGTACAGCGACTGGACTAATTTTGCGCCAAATTATTTGTAATCTGCAGATTCCAGTTAGGAAAGCCAAATTAACAGCTAACAGGATGCCCTTCTCAGGCCATTAATAGTATACAACAAAACTATTTGTATTTTTAATTTTCACACCAGCGGCTATTAATAAAATTGGAATAAATACATAAATTTGGAAAGGTTAATGAAGGCATCATTAGACAGGGTGTTCCTCATAACACAAAGCTATTAGCAATCCATATTTTGACTCATAATACCAAAACAGAGCAGTTTAGGATGACGTATACACAGCACCAAATACCATTTACTTGTATCACTGCCAAAAAATTGCTTTCCACACGTGTTTACAAATTATTGTTGAAGACAAGGTAATTGTTGTCTAGCCCCATGGTCAAAACTGGACATATTAATTGACAGAGTCCTTGCAATGATTGGATCATAGCAGATGGTTCAGACAGAAATTTGCATAAATTATAAGTAAATACCATTTTACTTAGTACTATAAAAAATCAGTCACTTGTTCTGTTTAATTTATACATCTTACAAAGTTCACATACATCTTTATCTTTTTATGTTATCTTTTCCACAATTTAACAGCCTTTGACAATGTATGACCATTCTCTGGCAAAGAATTTTTTCTAATACCTTTAAGCTTTAAAAAAAAAATCATATTTTATATAACATTAATCAACAGTGACTAATGGTGAGGCAACAGTTATGAGTTGGTTTTTTCTCTAACTCCAAAAAAGTGCAGCAAAAAAATTTCACATGAAGCATTTTTTGCATAACAAAGAGTCAACTACAGAAACATTTATGACATTTTGAATTTAAATTTCTACCTTTTACAATTGTGAATCCTACCATCTACCTTATACTCCTACATGTACATCGCTAACAGCAGCTGATTCTAGTTGTTACATTGATTGATACAGACAATAATGATCTACTGACAAATTGGCAACTCCCAGTTTGAATGTCACACCCAAAGTAATAGGTCAAGATGATTAAATTCATGGGGCCCATTCGGTAGGTACAACTCCCTGGTACAACTGCCCTAGCAGGATACAAATTTGATTATTATTGATGCACTGTTACTCAGCATGAGAAAAATGGTTGTGAAATATAAAACTGGCATGTAGTGTAATAGTCTTTTCAATCTCCAGGACTTTTTATGTTTCTGATGTCATGTTGTCATTTAATTTGAATCTGCAGGTGATTGGCTTGATGGTGGAAATTTCAAAGCTGGGAGGACAGACATGAGCACTGTTAAAGTCTTCCTGTTTAGTCTTGACTGAGTGTTGGTACACATGTATATTCTATGATTTATTGAGGTCACTCTCAATTTCCACACATTTTTAACACTCAATAGGGAAATTAATTAATCATCTGTATTATTTTGATATTTTGGTGGGGGGTGCCCAAAGGAACTCTTGCTAATTGGCACAAACGCAGTGTGTAATCAGTGCATACCAATGAACACATATCAATTATTGTAAATACGCGCTTTCAATGCAAAGTTTATGGTGTGCATTAAAGTTTCTTGGTCCTCAATACGATAAAAGTATAAAATCAAAATACTTCACTGTGTAATTTGACACTATATACACAATACAGAAGACCCTGGATGGACAAGGTGACCCACACCCACCTGGTAATGACCACAGCTGGCCCACAGCCCACAGACTACTATACAGCGTGTTAAAAAATATTTGCAAGTAAAATGCGCCCTCTTTGGCAATTAGAAGTACTGTTGTGACATGATACTGACATCACCGTCAAGGGCATAGTCTTGGCTTTCAAGATGCCATTTGTTGTGTTCAATTTGCTGATTTTTATCTCGAGATACGTTGATAACAAGGAAAGGGTGCAATCACATTTGTGCCACTTTCACTGGGGAAGAGGGCCTGATGCTATCACTGACTGTAGTAAAAGTGGCACATTTGAGATTTTACTCTGTCATTGTTAACTAAACATATCTCGAGATTAAAACAAGCAATTGAACCGAACAAATGGCATTTGAAAGCTATGACTGTGCCCTTGATGTTGATGTAAGCATCATGTCAAATGAGTATTTTCTAATTGCTAAAGCAGGTGCTTTTAACTTGCACAACTTTCTTGAAACACACTGTAGATTAGAGCTCATATCCACCATTGTTGATGGTACTAAGCGGGTTAATGATTTTATCTACTGTATAAACTAATCGATTAGAAAGTCATCAGCAACCATCCATAGCAATCAACCTGTTGCTAGTTTGCAGGGCACAAATCCTTGTCCATCATGCTTCGCAATTCAGGGTCTGAACAATCTGTGCTGTAGACTAGTACTTCCATAGGCCCTGTGTATGTGGCACAAGCTCTAGCGACCAAGATTAGCCTTGACTCAAGACACTGTGGAATTTTAGTGCTCAAAATAAAGTCTGTGCCTAGAGATTAACCTATTGCCTCCAAAACTATCATTCTTACTTAGTTAATGTGGCATATCCAATTCTAGTAGCCAATAGGCTGATAAAATAACTTCAAAATGAAGACCGAAACAATGAACGTATGCACTTACCACAGTATGTGATTGCCGAACCGATGATTCGTATGTGGTATTCTGCCTGCAGTTCAAATTAGTGATGTCTGGGACATGAACAGCAGAACAGTCGCAGTGCAGCATGCCGGTACAGCTTTGACTTTGATAAACATTTGGGTAAAATAGCAGTCGTCATGAATGTGATCTGTCGCTTGTGCTGCATGATATGCTTTCGTAAATTCGAGAGATAGGATAGGTGCAGCAAGGAAGTGGAATCCGGTTGATAGCAACATTACACACTTGTGGTGGTTGAGGGCGAACACTGTCGGACTGTCGCCGATCACACCTGTGGTCCCCTACTGGTACAACCAGGGTGACACTCTGCACCTGATCCCTTTCGAGTATTTTCTGTGTGAATAGTTATCGAGAGTTATGTCACTCTTGTTGTGGAACTCTATTTCGCGAGTTGCCGAGTTCACTTTACATTATGCAATATAATGCATATCTCTTTAACAAAGGTTTGTCCCTAGGCACCTGAGAGCTTGCGAGGCGGCCTGCTGGACATTGCCAAGACTAATGTATGGCAATTGGGTGCTAAGTATTCAATGAATCTAAACACGGTTTGGGAATAGTTGTTACAAAGCCCCCAAGGAAAAAAAATCCCATACATTGCATATGATTAATAAAATGGTATATTTACTTTTTACAAAGGTCGTCCTCTCTGCCCCATAAGATGCCTGGCATATAGGCTTGGTCGTGGATTGCTTTGGCCTCCAACATGGCGCAACAAGTAATGCATGCGCAAGTGTTCATATGAAATGTGTTTATTATAAAACAGCTTAGGGATAGCTCTTTGTTGGGCTCCAGCGGAAAAAAGTATCCATGAATGTAAATTGCAGAAGTTAACTGGTCTAGTTGACTTATATGTTCTTTTTAAATGCATGAGTGCCGTCATTTGTGTGTTCGGAGAATGAATCAACTTAGATCTGGTTTATCGTGTTGAGGAGTAGTCTTATAAATAAAGAAGCAACATGGCGCATTAAAATTTGAATATATTCTAAAAAGACATCTATTCAATTCATGTTAGTGTGCACTTGCAAAGTCACTCCAATCCCTGCTTTGTATACCCTTGTTTCTTTCCCTGTATTCTTTCTTCTCCTTGTTGACATAGGATGCAACGTCAAAGTCAGCTCAAAGAAGACCTCTCGCCCTCAGGAAATCTGACATTTTGATTGGTGAGAATGATACTGGACATCACTCATTACTTGAAGCGAAGAAGCAGTGAATGCGTGGGTGGCTGTGTGTGTAGGCTAAAGGCCCTAAAGCGCCAAAAAAATGGCAAATGTGAAGGTAATTGTTGGTGCCAAACAGAATAGGGTGTGCTCGTGTTAGAGGTAAAACATCCTCTGGATGTGGAGGTGTGTGGTGTGAGTCTATGCTCCATCAAGAAGCCTGACCGTTCCGTGCTTTTCAACCTGAATGAGCGGTTCGGCCGCAACATGTCCATATACACA
>JZLH01S0380977.1:8386-47396 GCA_001188425.1 Eucidaris tribuloides
GTGTTCCGACTTGGTTGCCGTGTCACATTACTTGTATATGATCTATCGGCCACATTTCTTGTCCGATTTTATTCAAACTTGCTTTGGAGGTTTATTGGGGGGGGGGGGTGTCATTCTGCATAACAATAGTTTTCAGTGACAGCACCCTCATTGTTGCGACATTTATAGAGATTTTCTTGTGTGCGCTCTACTGGCTGCAGTTCTTCTCGGATCATCTTCAAATTTGGTATGAAGGTGTATTATGGTAAAGTGAAGATGTCTATTGTTGTTGGTGGTGGCGCCCTCGCTTGGTCCGTCTTTGTACAAAAAAAGGTACATTTTTCAGGGTCTGCTTGTGTGCACTATACTGGCCGCAGTTTTCAACAGATTTTTTAAAAAATTTAGTGTGTAAGTGTATCATGGTCAACTCTAGACACCTATTACTTTTGGTGATGCTGCCCCCAGCAGTTGTGATCTAAAATACAGAGAGAGACAAATGAAATAATTTATTACATCGCATTTCACCTCTCTGAATAATCCCTTTCATTTAATAATCTTGTTTCATCACAGCTTTTTTGTTTTCTACTTCTCTGAACAATTTCTTATATTGATGTTTTACATTGTACTGAATTGTTGTAAGTATAAATCTATGATATGTGATGTTAAGTATCATTAAAGCACAAGTGTAGTTTTGGTCGATCACACAAATTTTTGGTCAATCTTTCACAAAGTATTCTATAGTCACCCCAGACATCAGAAAACATCAAACCTACTAAAACCTGTTTATAGCGACAAATTATGATGTTTAAATTATAAAAGAACATCTAGCAGTATGTACACTACCTACAAGTATGGAAAGTGTCGGGGGTCCCGACATTTTGAGGAATTTTGAGGAATTTCTCAAAAATGGGAGAATATCAGAACAAGCAGCTTTCATGGCATTGATACATGTAAATTATAAAGGTACATCTAAAAAACATATTTACAAAATTTTCATTTTTTACTTTTTACCAAAACTTTACCTTGGCTTCAATATACTCTTGAGGAAAAATGGTATTTCATACTTTCACCCATACAAACAATAAAAGAATAAGAATAACCCTTTTTTATTACTCTTACCAGCACTTTGTGATGTCAAATGCCCTAATGTCTGGACTTCTCCAAAATTTCAAGATGGCTTCTAGATGATCTCTCTCTTTGAACTTCAAGGCTGAGAAATTTATGGCTGGAAGTCTCTGTGCAAGATAGTCAGCATCTGTTACCATTCTTGGTAAAAAAAACACATTAATTAAACAATCAAACAAACATACTGCAACTAACTTCAGTTAAATAAAATTACTGAAAATTGAGTATTTTAGAACATACACAGTGTCAGGGTTCATCCAACTCTGAAGAAAAAGTATTTGAAAATGCAGGATTTATGTTGTAGAAAGCGATTCCTCTGGCCTGTGTATATTACAAGTCAAGAAAAATATCAAGAGACAAATTAAACGTTCTTATCACATAAATAAACTATTGTGTTAATTTTACTGTATTGCCTTAAAATGCCTGTGTCCCATAAACATTCTTTTGAGTTGATAAACTTGTATAAATGAAAAAAAAGTATATTTATGCTGTTTGAATCCTGTTTCAAGATTTGTATTCATATATCTTCCCTGCAGGATAGAATGATTGAAAATTGTCATCGTGGCATCTCTAATGGTACTGTTGTATACAAGAGAGCCCAAGGGTTTAAAGGACAGCGACATGGTTGAGAAAAGTAAAAATGCCTAAGCACTTAGTGAGTTGAAAAATATACCAAATGCACTACACATTGACCAGAGTATATATTTACACTGAAATTATTTGTATTGAATTTGTTTACTTGAGGAGAAACAAGCATTTATTTACCAGTATTGAATCGATCTTGGGCCATGATAGAAATTGAATCCCTACAGAGCCACACAATAAATGTCACAGTCAAATTTCCAGATAATAAGTACACCAAGGAGGAAAAGTATGACCATGACATTTTCACAGCAGAAACTTTAATGAGTATACTTGATTCTGGGAGCAGTTTGTCCAAATTGAGGACTACTTCCAAATTTGCTATATCCCTGTAATAGTGATTTACCTCAGAAATTCAGTACTTCTGGAAGAAACATAATCAGCCGTTTGTTGCCGGGTGAGGGTGTTGCCGTATATCTCCAAGAACAATTCTGTCTTCTCCTGTAGGCCCATGTCCTGAGGGGACTCCAGAGCTAGGTGAAGTAGGAGCAGCTGTCGCAAGTACAGTTCCAGGTTGTTTTCAAGAACATAGAACTAGAGAGGCAATAAAACACAGGTTTGTTTATTTTGAGGCACTTGTACGATCAAAATCACTAAGGATACATTATCAGGACTGCACTCATCACAAATGGGATTATATATTTGTAAGAGTAAAATACAATGCCATTCATTCCTGGGAAAGAAATATACGGTTATATCACATTGATAAAATATTTACCTTCCCCCCCACCCCCCCACCCCAAAAAAAAATAAATAAATAAATAAAAATCACAATGGGGTAATAAACTAGTTTATTTATTGGTTAAATGCAATCATGTGTTTAATAGCAGTTGTGAATTTCTATCATATTAAATATTCCATGCCAAGTTGCCATACTTGCATTTTCCTCTTGGTTGGCAGTTGCTAAACATGGCATTATCAGTAAAACCCAAGAAACCTGCTCCTTTTCAGAAGCAGACAGCGGTAATACACCACAATTGTGCGGCAAGTAGGTACAGTGCAATTTTCAGTCTAAGTATATTTTCCAAGAATGAATGTTCTCAGTTCCGAGGCAAGTTTGATAAACTGAGGCACTTACTCGTTTGCTGTAATGAATGTACTGTACACAGCCCGAAAGCGTGGGGGCTGGTGCGGTAACCATCACATAAACACAGCTTTTCAGTTTCCACTCTCTGTCTACTTACACCACACATGGGGACAACTTTATACTTTTGTGTACCAAGTAACGGGTGGCCGTTTTGCACAAGAATTTGCTCTGAAATTCACTTTTTTCAAACAAAATTATACTGAAATATTGCTCTAAATAGATAGGCTACAATGACCTTAATATATAACTTGAAAAATAAGGACTCACAACCTCAGTTTCATTTTCTAATTTTCCCAATTTTCTGCCCAGTGTCCTGAACAAAATTCTGGAAACAACACATTTTTGTGGGGTGGAGACACACAGTACAAACTTTGTTTTGTCTTTTCTAGTGTTGAGCGTATGTGGTCTGTGCAGCTCTGCTCAGGACCACATAGGTAGAAGGTGTGACTTACACATAGTTTTCTCTTCCTATGTCTCCATGATCTGGCTGCAGTTGCTAAGATGTGTCTGATATCTCCACAGCCAATCAACAGCATCTTTAGTCCATGGTCACCTCCTGAACCACTCACATCAAGATCTCTAAGTCCAGAAATAATATCTGTAAAGATAGCAAAATAAATTGGATTGAAGTTGTTTCTTTGTTTGTTTGTGTGTGTGTGTGTGTGTGTGTGTTGTGTGTGTGTGTGTGTGTGTGTGTGTGTGTGTGTGTGTGTGTGTGTGTGTGTGTGTGTGTGTGTGTGTGTGTGTGTGTGTGTGTGTGTGTGTGTGTGTGTGTGTGTGTGTGTGTGTGTGTGTGTGTGTGTGTGTGTGTGTGTGTGTGTGTGTGTGTGTGTGTGTGTGTGTGTGTGTGTGTGTGTGTGTGTGTCGTGTCGTCGTCGTCGTACGTCGTACGTCGTACGTACGTCGTACGTTACGTACGTTACGTACGTACGTACGTACGTACGTACGTACGTACGTACGTCGTACGTGTAGTCGTGTGTGTGTGTGTGTGTGTGTGTGTGTGTGTGTGTGTGTGTGTGTGTGTGTGTGTGTGTGTGTGTGTGTGTGTGTGTGTGTGTGTGTGTGTGTGTGTGTGTGTGTGTGTGTGTGTGTGTGTGTGTGTGTGTGTGTGTGTGTGTGTGTGTGTGTGTGTGTGAATAAGTTAGTATTTAGCAAGAGATACGATTTCATCTGGAAATACATGTACTAGTATCCTAGGGGAAGTTTTTCGATATTCAAAATGATTTCGGCGTTGTGTAGGTAGACTGCTCCGCCAGGCCGTGGGGGTGGGGTGGGGTTATTGCCTGTCATGGGATGAATATTCAGTTGGCAAACGTATTCCTGAAATGATTTTCCGTCTGTATAGCTGTAGTGCTTGGAGTTTCATAGCCTATACCTTGATTTGATCAATCTGTTAATGTTAACCTAGTTTCTTATCTTCATTCTGGACAAAAGTGCTTCTTATTAAAGACGCATAACACTGTGGAAGACCAGTCAAAAAAAAATCAAACTTTGCTATCTTACAGTGTTTGAATTGACAAATAAACACCATACAACATAAGTTTGGACAGTTATGCTGTCACTAGTACAATATGTGCAGATACAAATTAGCACATAAATTATTCTCAGCCGATAGGAAATTCTGCAACACAGCAGTATATGGGGGAAAGCTGGAATGGTCTCTCGATGATTTTCACCCTTTTTAAACACTCAATGATCGTTTTAAACTGCATTTTTTTTCACGATTTCATTTTTAGACCATATTAGACACAATGGTATAGCATGGGGAATCATGTAGCTCAGATTTTTAAACATTGTTATGCAATGCCAACTACATGTGGCTTGAACATTTTTCACCCCCGTCAGATACCCACTTCGGCATTTATCATATGAACTGCTTTGCTCTGATAATTAATAGGCCTACATGTACGAACATATAATGAGAATTTGAGTACAAACGTGTTTTGCAACGCATTTATCAGAGCAGGAAATAAAATTTTACTTTTGGGGGCTACTTTCAAGCCTGATTTACGTGAGTCTTCCGAGGAGGTACAAATACCCCGTCCCTTGGTCTGTGTCTGCGTGTGTGCTGGCCTGGGCCTGGGGTCAGGTACGAGTGTACACGTATGCACGGCGTCTGTTCAGGAAGTGGATTTAAAATGGAATACAGCCTGTACTACCGTATACATTATAATTTATACGGAACCCCTCCCACTTCTTCCCCAAAATGGTCATACTTGGAACAGAAACCCACGCAATTTATATTAGAAATTGAAATGAAATGTCTGACCAAATGCAGTGAAACAATCCAACAAAAACAACCAACAAAGAGACAGAAGTCAGAACAGAAGCAGTACACTGCACACCAATGCACATTACGACACGTATAAATTCAAAAGTACTCCAAGCTTCCCACGACCATGCATCACGTTTATGCTGTACATAAGTAACACATTTAAACGGCACAAAATCAACCGAAATTCCAAAACACCTAAAAAAAAAAAAAGGAGCAGAAATCGATAGCGAAGAGAACAAAGCACAGACCAGCTACCAGCTAAAGTACTGATCAATGGCACCGAAACTGCAAATTTTGATTACAAACCGACAAAACAAACTCGATCTCAAGTGGCTAAACGAGCTCTCCACAGATTGACAGCGTGACCTTCCCTGGTTGTAGGCCTACCATGTCCACACTAACTGTGGAAATGTAAATCTGTAATTCTACACCCATAGACAGATGTAGAATTTCTAGGTTGTTGCTACTGTATCAATTTCTACACCCCAATTACTCTCTGATTTCTGAGTGTGTGATGTAACGTTTAGTTCCATACTGAGAATGTTTGTGGTAGCAGACTGCCAGATAATATTAAATTTATAGCCGCGCCATAGCCGCGTAGCTAGAGAGACGAACCATCCGAGATTGCATTGGTCTAAAGTTTCCTTGTGCAGACCCCCCCCCCCCACCCCCAACCCCGGAGGCGCAGTCAAATTTATTGCTGTACACATGCGTGACCAAAAAAACGCGTTTAAAGGGGTTTTTTTTTCAGTTTTAGCCGCGGGCCGCGCGTGCACTCGTTAAGGGTATCAATAACCCAGATTTTCCCAAAAAAAAGGTGGTTTTGAAAGACTGGTCAAACACAGGGCCAAACTTATTTAGGGTATGTTTTTATTTTTTCCCCAAGGTTTTTTTTAAGACTGGTCAAACGTGTTTAAGGTATGTTATCCCCCCCCCCCTTCAAGCTTTTTTATATTTAACCTTAATAGCAAGTATTCTCGCGATAACTTGTTTACGGGCCAAAATGTACTGTAAATGAAACCGCGAAAAACTTTTTTAGGGGTTTCTGGAAATAATTTGGTCACGCATGACTTGTGTACAACATTATATTTGACTGCCCCCCCCCCCCCGGCCCATTACCCGTTCCGCCCACTATCGTGTTGACTGGTATGAATCGGTATAAATTTCGATGAGTTTATTGAGCTGATTTTCTGTGTGCAAGGAGTTCCCATACATAGCTGACGTAAATCATCATGCGTATGAGTGACGTAATACTACTAGTTACTAGTAGTAGTACTCTTGCACGACGTACTACGTCCCCCGTCTTCATGCTATATTAAATTGCAGACAAACAAATATTTTAATGGTGTTAGTGTTATTTCGTTAAGGAGTTTCTTTTGACTCGTTACTCTTCTAGTCCCGTTGTTACAAATGTGTCCCAAAATTCAAGTTACATATATGTATTTAACTTAATATGTTCTGGGATGTGTTGTACGTGTTATTAATTATTAACTGTTACGTATTAATTATACGATTTTTTTTTTCGCGCGAACCTGAAAATGTAAACTTTTTTGGTCAATGCACGGCCGGCCACCAGTCCTTTCGCGTTCGGCATTAGTTCGCGTTTTGTTGTTATTAATTGTCAGATTGTTTTTATCAACTCGTACGAATTATGAAAACGAAAAAGAAAACGAAAATGATCCAAGCCATAGATCCCCTATCAGGGGTTTGGACAGAAGCGAAAACTCAAGACGACACGGAAGTCAAAGACAGAGTAAATCTGAGGTGAGTTTGCCCCCACCCCCCCCCTGTTTTTTTAGTCCGTGCATGCTTGTGTATGAGAATTTACGATTCGGCAGGGTGGACGTGTGGATACACGTAACGGTAGATAAACTAACAACTCGGGACAATATCCCATCCAAACAGACTTAATTTACTGTGATTAGTCCATACTCGTCTGTAACAACCTAATTTGTAATGCATTTGAATAAGCAATCAATTGAATTGTAATGTGAGATCATCTACCGCTAATTTAGACCCTATTCAGTATTCAAATCAATCAATGATATTGTAGATCTATGTAACATTAGATATGTCGTAAGCTAGATCTTTAACGAGTAACGTATCATTTACTTGCAAGTCAGTAGATCTAACATCTACATTAGACTCTGACCGTTTATGCTCAGTAGGTCTACTCACTACTGTCTCTGAGAGTAGCTACTTCAGTTGTTAAGCAAATCGCCTCTATCGTTAGACCTAATGTTGACTCTAACGTTAGATCTAGTTAAATTATTTTAATGAACTTAAACCGTGGCAATGGCCAATACGGCAATGTTAACATTAACGAGGCACTAATAAAAGTTATAACAAGTTAGATCTAGATCTATTCTAAGTTATAGAACTAACGTTAGTAGAAGTTAAGAGTTAAAGAAGACTGGCGTCACCTTCACTCATTTAAATTTATGATTATTGGCCTTTTTTAAGACTGATAATGATATAGTCAGCTATGACTATGTCAACAGAGATTGTAAATGTAATCAAGTTTAATAATACTAATAAATCTCCTTTTTTCTTTTATTTTTGTACAGATGGCTAGCGTATTCTTGTAGAGGATTAACAGGGACGGTATCTAAAGCAAAAACAAGATCGCCCATAAAAAAGAGGTACATAAAACCTCACCTCATTGACCGGAAAGACTGGCCAACCGTTTCCCACCCACGCTATATTCAGCAACACGACATTTTACGAGTGAAGCTACCGAATGGGGAAAGGGGTGAACAGGCCACGGTCTTATTGAACGACCCTTTTAATGGATATTTCACGGTATGTATTCAACATGCACATCAAGAATTGAGTGTTGCGCATGCGCAATTTAATGAACAGGAGCCTGATCGTCACAATTTCAATCTAGTTTGAGTCTGCGGTTTTTTTTCCCTGTAAATGTTGTTCTCGTTGACTTCATAGAATAATTTGGAAAAGAAATGTTGTTGAAAACTAAAACACAGGGTACACCAATCATTTTTGCTAGCCTTAAAGTTAGGCATCAAAACTACTGTCTCGACTTGTCTTGTCAGTTGTTACTTAGTTGTTACTCAGTCTCATAATCACAGATCTGTTCATGACATTGGGGCTAACGTTAGATTTTTTATTGGTTTTTTTTCTGTAAATTAGAATCTTACTCTTACTCTTAGACCAGTGTTAGTGTTACTGAAATTCTGACAATAGATCTATGTCTAGATCTACAGTTATTTTTACGTCTGATTTTTGACAAACATTTGGTAGCAGACCAAGTGTCAGTGATTTTGTTCGTGTCTCATTGACTTCGATCCGGATGGTTCCTAAAAAAAAAAACTGATCAGAAAATTCCACATTAAAATCCCATTCTAACTTAGATCTAACGTTACTTGCAATTTTGTTTGCTCAAGTGCGCGATGCCCAGGCCCATGGCATGGAAAAAATATCAAAATGTAAAGCCCAAGGGCAAGGAAAAAATGAAACATGCCTAACACAGTAACTTAGACTCCAACTAACTATCCACATCTTGACGGCGCCCAGTGTCATAAATGTCAATACTTTTTGAATCAGTATGACTATGAATACAATTTTTGGACTTACCACCACCCTTTCTAGTAAATCTTGTCCCATGGCATTGCTGGACTTGTGTCTTGTCCTCACAGTGACATGTTGACTGTATTCTGACGTTCTCAAACTTTAATGACGCCCGGGAATGACGCAGTTCAAAATGCTGGGACTGTAATTGATAGACTCTATCCGTTGAATTTGAAGACAAAACAAAATAAAGTCACGATTCCAATCAAATACTGAAGACGAAGACAATTCCCATAATAAGACAGATAATGATATTCCAATCATGAGGCACGTTATCACGACTTGACAGTGCAGTGGCCACGCCTGGCCCAGGGCTTGGGCCCCCGGCCGCCTTGCTTCGTGACGCGGCGTGGCCGTGGCCACGTGGCCTGAATTATCCGCATTAGATCAAAGTAAAGTTGCGATAAATTATTGATTCCAAGTCAGATATGCAATTCACCTATAAGTTGCAACTGTCATTTATTGTTGACAAACTCGCTTCACAATTCGACTGATCTCTATTATTCAAAATCGCTTCCGTATGTCTAAGTACTGACGTATAATTGTTAGTAATTTTAGGCATAACGTTGGAATTTTACTTTGACTTAGACTGGTGTGTTTGTTATCACTCACTGATGACGTGATGTTAAAAATTAGCGGAAGCACTCAAAATCCGTTGACCGCGTGAATTCCACATCAAGCTAGGCATACTCCTTTGATTATATCCAGTATAAATATCCAGTGAATGCACCTCATTCAGGAAAAGAGTCTTCCAATTTGTCAAATCTTTCGAAAGCTGTAGTGTAACTGTAGAGAAAACGGCATGGCTAATAATGGCATGCAAGGTGATGACGACTGCGTTTTGATATCCAAAAACGACGCGATGATCTGAGATGCGCTAGCGCGCTGCATGCGCTGCAGCTGACTTTGAAATAATTAGGTCAAGGTATGCGCGCGCGTACATGCACGTAAACTCATGATGCGACATGCAAGGGTCGTTTCCTCGATGCGCGTTGTAAACCAATGAAAAGACAGCATCATTGAGCATGACAGACGCTAGTGGGTTGTTCCCATGGAGATAAATGTATGTTCTCTTCTTGCAAGTTTTGTTTTTATTGAAGGAAAAAGTAGTTTGACCCCTGCTCAAAATCAGCGATTATTATTTCGCGATACATTGTCCTCCCCATTTTCGTTATTTAAGAAAGATTAAAGAATAATACAGGGATTACATTTATGTTTTGTTTAAAATGGGAGCGAGGGAGATTTCGATAAATTAGCTGAGAATACTAGTAAATTATTTTATACAAAAAGAAATAATTACATTGACGTTTGTGCTAACGTTTTGCTGTACATGTTGTACATAATTGATTTAAAGACACTATATAACACTGTGGAAGACCCGTTTAAAAAAATTGTCAAACTTTGCTATCTGACATATCTGACTGTGTTTGAATAGACAAATAAACACCCTAGAACACAACAGTTTGGACAGTTATGCTGTCACTAGTACAATATGTGCAGATACAAATTGGCACATTATTTTTATATCGGGCGATAGGAAATTCTGCCACACAGCAGTCTATGGAGAAAAGCTGGAATGGTCTCTCAAGGATTTTCACTTTTTTAAAGCACTTAATGATTGTTTTACACTGCAATTTTTTCAGGGCTTCATTTTTAGACTGTATCAAAGACACTATAGTAGCATGGAGAATCATGTAGCTCAGATTTTTTAAACTGGAAACAGTGTTATACAGTGCCTTTAAATAAATCCGCATTATAACCTTATATGTAACAGTATATGGTCATCAATATGACTTAATCTGAAGAGAAAACACGCTTAAATTGTTTTTTATAACTTGATACACACAACCTGTAGAAATAAATATTAACAATTTTAAGTTTGATCTGTTACTGAGACATATTTCTGAGACTGGGTCAGACTTTTGTGTATCTCCATAATTATAATCTTGGGAGACCTAAAGATTACCTATATACGGAGATTTTCGGGAGACATTTTTTGTGTCTCCTAAGATTCATTTGTTTCATGCATACACATATTTTACACACCGACATTAATTACAATCACCAACGAAAGTATCATTTAAAAAAAAAAGAGTAAAATCCTGCTCATTCATACTCCATCAACTTTCCCTTCTCTTCCAGTGATGCAGATTAAAGGCAAGGTTCACCCTGACATCAAGTTGGTTTCAATGGAAGCAGAACAATGAGAGAAACATATAAATGAAAGTTTGGCGAAAATCCACCAAAGAATAACAGAGTTATGGGGTTTCAAAGTTGTAAATTTGTGACGTCACATGCGAGCAGCTCCCCATATGTCATGCAATATAAAATTCATAAAAGTGCCGTTTTCTCAGAAATTTGAAAATGATTTTACCTGTGCATTCAATATATTATCAGAAACATTGTTTCGTAGTATGCTTCTATGAAACAAAATGTTCAATTATCGTGAACCATTAAAAAAGGACAATTTATGGAATTTATATTGCATGACATTATGGGGAGCTGCTCGCATGTGACGTCATAAATTTAAAACTTTGAAACGCCATAACTCTGTTATTCTTTGGTGGATTTTCGTCAAACTTTCATTCATATGTTTTTCTGATTGTTCTGCTTCGATAAAAACCAACTTGATGTCAGGGTGAACCTTGCCTTTAATGTTTCTCCTAAATAGCCTAAATATAAACGAAGACAACTGTGAAAGTGAGGCCTTGATATTATACATATTTGTTTACCGTTGCTAACCAATATAATTATATACATGAACCATTTGAAAACTCATTTCATTCTCTGTTATACCGATGATAGGCTATTACCAATTTAGTCGAATCTGAATACTAAACAACAATTAAACAGTATATGCCTATATTTCTGCTTTGTTCTCCTTAACTTTCAATCATATTTATATTCTTCACTTGCACACTTAATCTCAAAATCGTTACAAACATGATTCTTAGATTAATTGAAAATAATGTTTAATCCATCAATCAAAATAAAATTCATTTTCTATACACAAACTCCGCAATGGAACAAAGTTGAGAATCTTCATGTACATAGGTCCTATATAGAAATAACATTATTAATGTTAATTTGTTTGTGAAGGTCAAGTCCCAGTCCGGCCACGAAATGACGAGGCTGTATGAGCATATGGTTGAAGAACATGTGAAAAAACTCATTCCCATTTCACCAATAAACAACGAAGACGATGCTGGGGATGGCATTCTGAAAGAAGGTAGTGTGTGCATTAAATTAAATCTGTAAAGTTAATAATCAGTTTTTAAAGTATTATCATTGTAAGTGAGCGGAAAGATGGGCAACGTGGTTCCATATGACTTTGTAGGGAACGTAGGCCCTATACCCCCCCCCGGGGGGGGGGGTCACTCGACTTACGAAAGTGATACCTATGTGCCGCGCCGAAATCGAAAATCGGGGGCTCTGGAACGGGCTTGAGTGGGGTCTCTGGAAGTGGAGCTTAGGCTTCTGAAAACCTGAAATTGCTATGCTTTGGAACTGCATCGCGGCGAAGTTCCAAAAGGCAAAACGAAAAATTAAAAGCGAAACAGCAAATTTTGGGGTTTCTGGAATTGGAAAAATCAAAATTGTTCTTTGACTTCTGAAATTGAGATGCTCTGGAACGGAAGTTTGGTCTGAAAATGGGGGTCTCAACCGCGGTACATACGTATCACACAATTATACTAAGTCGCCCCCCCCCCCCCCACCGGGCGTACTAGTATATCCTGGCTCTCTTTGATCATGCTTCGACAAAACATTACTTGACAGCATATTCAACGTTATACTGTTTTTCAATAATCACAAGTATAAGATATATTAAGTTTACTAGTATTCAAATAGAGAAATATTTCTAAGTTTGGCAATAATTCTATTCATGTAGCTACTTATCTTACGCTACACCACATTTTGAGGCAAGTAGATAATGATTATCAAATTTACACAAAATAAATAGGCCTATTATAGAGAGTAGATTTAACGGAATAACCATTTGTTACTAATGATTAACACAAAATAAAATATAGGAATAATAAGTTCAGCAACATTTTTTTTTAAAGAAAGTAAAAAAAAATGATTTCATAATTATGATTTGATGAATATGATATCTGTAAGTGCAGAAAATGTACACTGAAAATCAGTATTTAAAAATAATCATTGTTGGCCTAATTATTATTTTACCGAGACAGACACCTACAAGGAAGATGATCAACCAACAATGAACCAGACAGATAGCTACACGGAAGATGATCAACCAACAATGAACCAGACAGATAGCTACAAGGAAGATGTTCAACCAACAATGAACCAGACAGATAGCTACAAGGAAGATGATCAACCAACAATGAACCAGACAGATAGCTACAAGGAAGATGATCAACCAACAATGAACCAGACAGATAGCTACAAGGAAGATGATCAACCAACAATGAACCAGACAGATAGCTACAAGGAAGATGATCAACCAACAATGAGCCAGACAGATAGCTACAAGGAAGATGATCAACCAACAATGAACCAGACAGATAGCTACAAGGAAGATGATCAACCAACAATGAACCAGACAGATAGCTACGAGGAAGATGATCAACCAACAATGAACCAGACAGACGATGATGCTAAAAGAGGTATGACTTCAGATTGGATCCAAGAAATAATTCTACACTTCCTCCAAAAAGGAAGGGATTATTTTCTTTTAATTGCAAAATATTTTTCCTATTTTCTCGTTCTATTTCCATATAGTCGTCAATAAGGTTAAAACGGCACTGCAATTCTTAACAAACAAGTTGACCTCGTCCACTTCCCAATAAGACACCACCTACATGACAAGCCAGTCCTCTTCGTATAATTTTTCAAGCTCTCATCTATCTTCTCTCTCTCTCCCTCTCACTCTTTCTCTCTCTCCCCCTCTCTCTAAATTTATTTAGAAGACACACATGCAAGAAACAGTTCACCCAGTACTTCACATGATGCAGAAGAAGTAGCGTTCACAAATCAGGTAATCTGAACAAGTGAAAATGTTTGAACCAACACATTTGCCCTACAGCCAGGGATAATTTGAGAACTATGAACCATTAAACTAGTTTTTTTTTTTAAGGTGGCTTCTGCTAAAGGGAAACCAACTTCATGGATAAACGTGTATGTCAATATGATCCTAGACGTCATTTTGACGCAAGATTTGTTAGTATACCGCGTGTAGCGATAATACAACAGATGTAACTCGTTATTTAGACATGACGGATGAAAGCATTTATGTTCATCTACATAAAATATGTCAAGATGGTCTCACATATTCAATGAGGAATTAAATCTTGAAAAACATTTAAATGTGTTAAATTTCATTTGACAAAAAGCATATAAAAAAGTAAATTGTTATATTGTCGGCCCGCTAATTTGCTTTCACCGTAGTTTGTATTCAGTGTGTTTCCATACTAAACGATAAACCCTGTTAAACCATATTGGACGAAAATTGTTTGCACGGCATACACGTACGCAAGGGGGTGTTTGGGGTGTTCAAACACCCCCCTTTTGCCAAAGGGGGGTGTTAAACACCCCTAAACACCCCCCTTGTTACCCGAAATCACCCCCTTTTTCACGATATCACCCCCCTTTTTATTTAAGACGCCGGGGGGAGTTGTCTGGAAAATGAGCAAATAATTGATTTTTTGTTATGTAGTCATAAGAACATGCAATTATTAGCCGCCTACCCTAAGCCTAAGAATGAATTAAGGAATAGAGGAAAGGAAAAACAGATACCGAGATCTTAATATGGGGGGTGCGGGCTGTGCAAGGGTCAATGCGCAGCATTAGAGGAATGTAGGTTTCAACCATCTTGCATTTGTGATTGGAGATATGCATATCCCTATATTCACCCAAACCAACCCAACCATCACCCCATCCTAAGGTCCCCTCATCAGAAATTGTTTCTGATAACTACCCGCCTAATAATGAATGCATGAGTTCCTTGTGCTGGATCACAAAACTCTCGTTAATCATTGACGCCAATTTCTCTTCCATGTTTGCACTTCGTTCGCCGCGTTATACAATTAAAGTACGTTCATACAAATACCACAATAATGTTTAAGCTGGCTGATTTTTAAGCGTCGTATGATAATAATCTTATTACACAAAAACGGTTTTACAGGATAGGCAATGTTGGAACAATAAGCGTTGAGCTCTGATCGCAATATAATTGGAAGGCTCGGTTTGCCCGATATAGTTACCTAGGAAAGGGTCACTGTATCCTATATGTCGTTATTAACGAATCTCGTGTAATGCCAAGTCGTAGTAAATTAATAATCACTCCTCGATAAGTTATCATAGGAAGTCGAATGGGGAATGGGTAAAATCCTTGCTGTCTGTGTAATGATGTCAAGGAAAGTTACGCTAAATATAGCATTGAATTTAATTTCGTGTTTTCCTGCGTATCTTGCGTGATGCCTATGCTATAGATGTGTATTAGTATGTGTGTATAAATGTATGTGTATAATACTTTGTATGTATGTACGTATGTATGTATGTATCCTGGGAAAAATGTTTTCCTCCCGCCTCCCCGCCTCCCCCCCCCCGCCCCCCCCCCCCCCCCCCCCCCGCCCCCCCCCGCTCCTGTCCAGTGAGCTATGTATGAATGTATGTAGCGATCTACGTGTGTGTGATATGTATGTACTCTGATATTTTGTATGTATGTATCAGTTTTATATGTACTGTATGTATCTATATGTTTCTTTGATGTGCGCACCGTGTGTTTTGCGGAGCGAGCTGTGGCTGTGTAATGCCGTGGGTGGTGTGAAATGTTGAACGTAGGTTTTGGCCGCGGAAAAACACCCCCCTTGGAAAAGTCCTGCGTACGCCTATGTCGCACGGTGTGCATAATTGCTTGTTTGTGTATTCATGTCGTGTCTCACAATGTGTGTAAGTATGGTCGTGCGCAGGTCATGGGCGCAAATCCGGGGGGGGGGACAGGGGAACATGCCCCCCCCCCCTCACGAATGTGAAGGTGGAGGACACAACATCAAATGCCCTCCACGAATTTAGGAATACATTTGTGCATGAATATCAAAGGTTTAATAGTCTGTGGTTGTTTTTTTCTTCACACACTTCAATTTATTTGTCCATATCAAATAGTCTCAAAATTTTCATTGACCTGGTAATAAATTGCAATATAGAATAACAATTTTCGCGCGAGCGCCGCAAAATTCAACATTGTGTAAAAGTTTAATGGTTTTGTATAGTCCCCGACACTAGTTTTGAAACATAATTTTGCATAACGGTTTAAGAATTTTTCAACTTGTCATTTTCTTCTTTTTTGGCGGGGGGGGGGGAGTGGCAGGCAAAAGGATGAAAAGTCAAAATTGCAGTGATACATGTTTTAACATTTTGTTCGCAAAGTGCGCATGAAAAATGAACATTGTGTCATTTTGAAGTGCCTCAAGCTGCTTGTTAAATATATATTCTTATATGTCAGTTGCTTTTTTTGGGGGGGGGGACAATATGTTTGCCCCAATATCCCCCTTCCACTCTCGGTAAATTCGCTCCCTCGCAAGTACCCAATTAAAGTTTTTCACAAATTCTCTGTACATCTTTTTGAAAACCTGAATACAATCCCTAACAATCTTCGTAAAATATATACCTGTAAAATATGTATTCACCATGTCTAGAAAATCGTCTTTGCTATGCGTATTGTCAAAAAGTATCCCCCTCCCACACCCTCCCTATTCAAAATGGTCTAGTAACGGTTCTGATAACAGTGTTTCCAGTTTAAAAACATGTGAGCTACATGATTCCTCATGCTACCAGTGTCTCTGACATGGTCTAGAAATGAAGCCCTGAAAAAATTGCAGTTTAAAACGATCAGTAAGGGCTTTAAAAAGTAAAAATCATCGAGAGACCATTCCAACTTTCACCCATAGACTACTGTGTTGCAGAATTTCCTATCGCCCGATAGGAAATTAATGTGCCAATTTGAATCTGCACATATTGTACTAGTAACAGCATAAACTGTTGTGTTCTAAAATGTTTATTTCACCATCCAAACACTACCAGATATGTCAGAAAGTATTGAAAGACAATTTTTTTTTAAAATAAGGCTTCTACACTGTTATATAGTGTCTTTAACAGGGGGCTTCACCTCTTGATCCCTGACGCTATCAATTCATATTGCAAGGGAGTTTGTAGTTATTGTTGACTGTCCATTTTCCGAAGAAATTGTGTTACCAGAGTGTCAAAATAGGCTTCTTAAATCGCTAGAACTCTCGTTAGATTCGCTCCCAAGTACAGTTTTTCACAAATTCTCTGTACATCTTTTTGAAAACCTGAATACAATCCCTAACAATATTCGTAAAATATATACCTTTAAAATATGTATTCACCATGTCTAGAAAATGGATTTGCGCCCCTGGTCGTGTGTTAATTCTTTCGCATGACCGCCGTTCTACCCTATCACCTCTCTCCCCTTCCTCCTCACACCAACTCTCTCTCCTCATACCACCTCCCTCCCTCATTACGCCTAATCAGTCATCACAATACCTTCCCGGCTCGCCTCCTCACGCTACATACATGTAACAGATTCTATTTACATGTCGTGATATTTTTTTTTCATTGATGAATTTAAAATCGTCGGGGGGGGGGGGGGACAAGTGGTTTTCGACTATAGATATTTCACATCATATTCCAAGGGGTTAACGTGGTTGATAAGATGTGACGTTTTTATGACTTATACATGTACCTCATCACAGAGAGAGCAGACTCCGGTCTGTTGTTAAACTTGTTGAACAAAAAAAAAAAACGAAGTAGAAATCAGCATTCGCTTCGCCCTGGTATCAAAGGACGAATCTGAATTACAATTTTTCATTTTTGGATGAAAATAGTTAAAAATGGCTATGAAAATCTATATATTACACTTTCATTAAATTTTTAAAGTTTCGTTTGCATTATTTTGCGTCAATGTTTCACGTAAATTTGCCTTAATTTGTTTCTTCACATGGCTAAGCCTATTATCTTACTGGAATTGTATGAATTGTGATGTATTTGACAGCATATGGATGTAATCTCAGCGGTGAATGACATTGACGGGGAAGATCGGCGTCAGTCGACATACAACTGCTGTAGTGATGAGCTGCAAGACCTCCTGACGACTTTTGCACCCTACCAGCCCCAGGAATTCTATCAATGCCCAACGGTGTCCGAATCACCTCTCGAAAGGAAACTGGATCGTGTGATCCAGCAGAATGAAATCATGATCAAAAATCAGGAAAAAATACTTGGTCAAATGTCTGACTTAGTTAAGATTATTAATCCACGTAAACCTCCACCTATCTATCAGGAACTCGACGAAGATTCCGTCAGTATCGGAACACCCGATTATAATGCCTACATGCCCAAAGGCAAATACCTGTGGGCATACAACCAGTCGAAGACTGGTCAAGATTTAGTCTTGAAACTCATTTCGGAGTTCTACTCCAAAGATGAGCTTGCATTATTCACCTTTAACGGTGACAATCAAAAAAGGGCACTCCGTACGGATTACGTATTCCGGGCCATAATGGCCCAGGCCGAATTACAATTTCCTGGCATCGCTGAATGCGATGCTGCCAAGAAAAAGATACGCGACGCTGTGAATGGCAAATGCCGCAAAGCATCTTACAATATGAAAAGTAAAGAAAACACCGAGTAACTGTTATCACAGCTGAGAAAGCTGTTACACTTAGGAGGGGGGGGGGCTTTGGGGCTTAAGTCCCCCAAATTCCGGACAATTTTATTTATGTATTTTAATCTTTACAATGACAATAATAATAAATAAACTGAAGCAATCGGGCCACGACATAAATGTTTGAACAAAGATATCATTTATTCTTTTTTGAATATGTACTTATACGATGCCTATACATTGATGTCCTTTTATTACATATTTTCAAATACTTCCTACGATGGAAGGGGTGGGGGATCCCCCCCCCCCCCCCCAAAAACACCTTCGGTTGCCCATCACGCCATTAAGCCTCTGGGCAGTAGTATCCCGTGCGACTAAAAAGAGACGAATTATGAAGCCTATACATTCCTTGCGTATACCGAAAGATTGGCTGCTTCACCCGTCGCCTGCTTTTTCACTGGGGTTAGCGCGGAATCTTCATAAAACATACCTTTAAAATATATGCCTGGAAAACATGTCTTTTCCATGCGCATTTTGAAAAAAATTCTACCGCATGGAGGGGGTATACCCCCTCCCACATACTCCTCCCGCCGGTCGCTTCTTTCAATCACAAGTATGACTACCCAGTCCCTAATGTTAATAAAATATACCATTGAAGTGTATGTACTTGTACACTGTAAACCACGTCTATCATGTCTTTTATGCCTAAATGTAAATTCAAAAAGTTTCTATTGTGCAATATACCCCCTCCCACCCCCTCCCCGCTCGGTCGGTTTCCTCCTCCTTAATAATGACTACCCAATTTTTTTAAACATACTTCCTGTACGTCTTCGCGAATATCTGACAACAATCCCTAATAATTTTAGAAGAAATATAACTCTAAAATCTTTATTTGCCAGGTCTAAAAACCAATCATTTCAATTCGTATTTTCCAAAAAGTGCCTAGAGTGAGAACGGGTATCCCCTCCCTCGCAAGTATGACTCCTGATGTATTTTTTGTATTTTTTTATTTCTTTACATATTTCTTTACATCTTAAAATCAGACCACAGTAACTTGGATGAGAGATGTTACACAGGTATATGAACCTCGATATTAAGTTGGGCTTGAAGGTCAGTAGGTCAAATGTTAAATAATTTCAAGCGTTGACATAATACGGTGAGAAAGAAACACGATATAGCTTTCAGCCTCGGGTTTTTTTTATGGATATTAGAATTTAACTGTCTCTGTTGGTGGCTACATAAAAACTGTGATGAACAAAAACATATAAATGATGTTTTTTTGGTGAGCAGCCCAGAGAGTATGCGTCATTCCCGCAGTGCTCGTTTGGTCTAATTTCAAATGGGAATTCAATCCAGAAGGTCCGTGTGGAACAATGAACAGCGTCGGCTATATCATAGCAACCCACACACATATACATGCACACACACACACACACACACACACACACACACACACACACACACACACACACACACACACACACACACACACACACACACACACACACATACATAAACACACGGAAAAACATAGGTACATGTATTAAATGTGTATTAATTCAGTAAGTATTAACCTATACCTATTAAAAAAAAAAATGACTTCATCAGACACACAAAAATGTATATTGATAAACTACCACACACGACATTTTCTTTAAAAGAGAAACACACTAAACTGTTAAAGGATTAAAGGTCAATTTTCATTTCCTTTAATATAATTGAATTTCAAATTAATGATTCAGTCGATAAAATACCGTAGCACTTTCTTTGTTCATATACTGACATCTTTACAGCATGATTTCAATAATACCATTCTCGGTGTCATCATAACAAAAGTTAACTACACAAGAAGTCATAAAATTGAAAATGAACTGATGATTATTTTCTTCTCCGTGTTCAACCCTAATTCACATCAATTCATTATGAGAATTTCATGAATATTGAAAATGAAGACCAAATTCCTGTTAGGTACTTTTTTTTATAATGTATGATCAACCTGAACTCGTCGACTGATGTTTGTGAAATTCTTTTTTTGAAAAATTATCAGTGTGGAAGGAGAAATACATAAATGTATACAATTACCAAGTATAAAATGTATTTCAATTGTTGTTTTAAATCACAACATGTTTCATCTATTCGAAATCATTTCATATGCAGTAATAAAACTGATTCATTTTACTTATCAAAATAGATCATTTACGTCACATAAACAAATGTATTTACCTTAACATAAGTTTGATACAGGATTTGACAAACTCGTGGACTGGCTGCAAGATAATAAGGTTTTATGAATTTGAATACTAGTAAGCAAACTTTACAGCCTGTACACACAAAAAAAAAACATTTATATCAATGATATTGTTGTGAAGGTCAAAGAAACCATTCGTATGTAACACATCGGAAATTTTGAGGTTTCACCACTCTTAAATAGAATGTCATGGTTTATTCATGTAAATAATGTCTGTAACCGGTTATCAAATGGTGTTGGAATACTTTTAAACTTAAAATCTATTTCTGAAAGAATTGCTTTAGTGCTGTATAACACATTAATTCTTCCGCACCTGAATATGGTTGATCTCCAGTAGTGCACATAAATATTAACAAAATGTTTAAAGAGAATAGAGACTAGAGACTAGTCTAGTCTGAGTCAAAGCAGTGGACTGAGAATAACAGTTTTCTTATCAAGATTGGGTGGATTATTCTAAACGTCTGGAAGCCAGACTAACAATGGCGCCGCCCGCGCCCCTGTGTTGTCTGATCGCCCAAAACTATACTTGGGCATTTACAAATTTATGTGATGGGATGATGCCATAGTTGTTGGTAGTGTTGGTGATGCTGTCGCTGTTTCTGTTGCTGCTGTAGATGCTACTCCTAATGCCGCAACTAGAATCACTTACTTGTTGTCAACGTTGATAGCGTTTCTACCGTTATTGTGTTTGTTCATGATGCTGTTGGCTATTTGCGTTTCTGTTTAAAGACAACTTGCATAATTATATTTATTTGATTTGGGGATTATTGTGCTCATGTTACACGCATTTTCACAGAAGTTTGCTATCAAATAAAGCCAAGCGTCATGAAGACAAGGTTTAGAGATGTATTGCAAAGTGTAAATACTATACCATACACGTACATACATTCATTGCAATTTACGAATAAATTATTTTGTGCTTATTTTTTTTTACAAGTATGTGTTAACTGTATATAAATATGAATGGATGTTTTTATTTTACGTACTGCACATATATATTTTTAGAATTTCACGGTCTTCTTATAGCAGTATTCTAGTTCTTCGAACGATTGTGAAATTATCAACCAGTACACAAGGAATTGGATTTGAGCTTAATTTGGCAGCCGTGCCCTATTCATATTGAGTCCTTACTACTGTGTTCACTTGACGTGAACTCGCATGTAAATACTGTGTCTACATGTACCAATCTTATTTCACAATGAAATGAAATATGTGAATCTGAGGAAACAGAAGACGTGTTGTACTGGAACATGTATATCGACTGCATTTGTATATCTTGAAAATTCTAAATGGATTATTGTACTAAAATTCAAATTTCATTTTGACTTTGTGTTAGACCATAAAGTGTAACGTAAAGTACATATATTGGAATCAAATTTTTGGTGTTATAGTTTTTCGTCGCTTTCAGAATTTGAATCAAATTAAGATGTAGATGTCTAATAATCGACATTCAATGAATTTTGATATGATTGTATAAGTCAAGTATTCACCGGAATACAAAAACGAAGTTTGTTATCGAATTGTTGTTCATCTGATGTCAATTTACTTGCAGTTAAATTGAATCTTTCATTTCTTATATTATGTGATTTGTGAATAATATAATGGAAACTGATTATTGTTAACTCTTCTTCCTGGCTATATTCTAAAGTACTGAGACGTATTATATCACGCTCTAGTTTGAAGTTGCATTAACTTCGGATTTTGCACAACAAGATGTTGTGGGTTAGATTCCCTCATCTAATTAACACTATTGGATCATCATCATAGCCTGATTTGGCGGTGTGTATTGTTTATTAACAAATGTCGTAATTTTTATTGCAAGACTAATAAAATTGTCACTTCTAATGACAAAGTTTAATACCAGTTCGATATTAGATTACTTCTTTCCCATGATAGTCATTACCTATTTCTTTCACCAGATTACCATTGCAAGTAGAGATTGAATTTGTCACCCTGACAAATTAGGTGATTCACTTGACTGTTACATTATACATGGTGGCATGGTAAATACACCTACAAACTGGTACAAGAATCATGTCCTCACACTATATACAATAACAAGCTCGGATAATCGATCATTCCGAAGCATCTGTAACAAGTCTATTTTTCCAAATTCCCTCGTAATGTGCGTGCGCGCGCACACATCTCTGTCGAGAAGTTGACTTTGACATTAGCTTATTGCGGACGGTATGTTTGTGAAATTTCTCAGTTGAATATGCGTTTGGGGTATTTGGTCCAATGACATCTATTTTTCTGGTGGTACTTGTCCAGCGGGTAAACTCAAAATAGGAAGGTAAATCTTTGAAGTCGGCCCGTAGTTCAGTGCCCCCCCTCCCTCCCCCTCCCCCCCCCACGGTGTATCCGGGTTACGGACTTCAACTTTGACTACACAATGTTTGAACACGGCCATGTGGACACGCCGATTTTTTTTATATATATTCAAATTACGTCACATTGAGCTGTTATCATAACACATCGTCATTGAAAATTGCAACGTAAGTCATTTTTCAATTGGGATATTATGACTTTCCTGCAAGATGTTACCTGAAATCATATATACCAATTATAGCCGTTCAAAATATTATAAACACACGTTCATTTGTGTTTCTGCAGGCAATATTTCAACTTCAGTCATGAACTTAATAGAATACATCTTGGAAAATTGCAACATTGAATTACAAATTCTTCTTCAGATAATAGTATTGTGAACACAAAATGTGAGGAGAAATAAACAAGAAGAAGATTCTGACGAAATCAGCATTAATCTGCGACTCTTACACGTCGTGGATCACAAAAGAGAATCGCAAATACAGTACAGTCCTTTACTTGTATGTATATGTCCAGCCAACTATCTGTTTCTTAACTTTTCAGAAAGTTATGCATGAACTTTTTATACATTCAATATATCTCCGTAGAATAAAGTACACGAGCACAGATTTACTGTGCATACCTGCCAAAAACTGAAAATGAAAAATCGGAAGCAAGACGGTTAAAGATACTCTATGGTGTTATGTAAGCATGATCTTTTTAACACATCAACACATTGTTAAATCTATCTTTACAAGGTTCATGCATACTTTGCTTAGCTTTTCAACATAATTTGTGTATCTATTTTGAGTTTCCATGTGCCTACACATGCGTCTACTTCCAGTAAATCTCATTTATTTTACTTAAATAGATACCAAGATGACATGTGTTATAAAGTTCCACCCATACATGTTACTACATTCTATGTTCATTTCAGGCTAAAAATTCAAATTGCTAACAAGTCATGTCCAACCATATGATAAAAATGTGACTAACCATGGGAATACGTCATTACTATATATATCATCAAAAGTAATTTTCACAAGATGTAATTTTTAATACACGCACGTTAATAGAATTCATGAATCCAGTTCCAGTACTGCAATCTTTGATCAAGCAGTTGACTTTAAATGTTATTTTCAACATTACACTTTGTTTACAACAAAACCTTTACCCAAATCATCACGTTGACAAAGTACTGACAAAAAATATCAACATGTGGCATAATTATAATGCCAGTAAAGAAATCGTTAGTCTATCATAAATTGCTGAACTAATGAACCTTGCGCCTGTGGTCATCCACATCTTTCTTGCTGTTAAAAACATATTTACATCCCGGATACATACATCGTCCAAGGCCTTTTTGTTGAAACTGGGGGAGATACTGGCAGGGGAGAGATGGTGTGGATAGGGCTTCGATGAAAGTCAGGAAATGATCTGGATGGGTTGTACTGGGGGACGGAGAGGGGAAGTTGCGAATACATTGAAGAAGTTCAGTTGGAGCTGTGGGTGGGTGGGTGGTACAATGCTGACACGTTGGACTGTCACATTTACTAAAAATAATACTTCCAATTCGTCGGTCGATATGTGACATTGTAAACTTGAAATCGGGATACACGGGAGAATCTTTCAAACGCCGAGCCGAACCTGTTATAGCTGTTTTCACGTCATTGTAATCTGCCCCAAACGGAGCTGGTGGGGTCCCACTTGGTTCGGAAGTTACATTGACTGCATGTCCATCAAATTTAAGTCCCTTCCAATATCGGTTTTCCAGTAGGGCCATGGCGAAATTGAACACATCATGCTCCTTAGTAACGCGGTCAGCTCTGGAAATGGGTTGATGGCATGGTGGTCTGTCCTCCCCTCTAATTGTTGATGGAAGATAAACTCCAACAAGCGTTGTCGTGCAGGGGGCCCAGAGGTGTTCTATGGGGTTGAGGGCAGAATGTCCGGGGCAGTAGGATGTTACGATGAGGCCATCCAGGTTGCTATCCTTGAAGAACCTCCCATAGAACACCTCGTTGATGGTATGGTTAACGTTGTAGTCCGGACCTCCATCAACAATTAGAGTGAGGACAGACTTCTGGTGTGGCTGACGACAGATGAGATGTGTGAGATCATTGATGTGGCTGGCGACATTCATTGTGGAGTGGGGGCTCCGTAGGACTATGTGCGATGTAGAATTTTGAGGGAGTCTACAACAGAAACAAACACAAACACAATACAGTAGAATTAATACAAGTACATTTATATTACAATCTTTTGTCATGCCATAAAAGCAATTTTCATTATTGTGTAACAGTTCAATGGTTTTGTCGTTCCTTGCGCTCAGTTCTTGCATTACGTTTTAAGAATGATTCAATTAGTCATTTTTAAGGGGGGGGGGGCAAAAGTAAGAACAATTCAAAATTTTCGGCGCGCTTCGCTCGCAGAATCGCAAAAATACATTATGCTGACACGTTTTTCGCAAAAAGTGCAAAAAATTGAACATTGTGTAATGGTTTTGTAGTACTTTGTGCTATTCTTGTATTACGTGTTAACAATGATTTCAATTTGTCAATTTTTTTTTGTAGGGGAGGGGGCAAAAGTAACGAAATTGTCTAACTTGCAGTACAGTAATAAAGATGTTAACAATTTTCTCGCGAAGCACGAACAAAAACCATAAACATTGTGTAGGTTTAAGGTGTTAACATTATTTTTCGTTCAACTTGACAATTTTTTAGGGGAGGGAGGCAAAACAGTACCTTTGCCCCAATATTTTCATTGACGTGGTAATAAAATGTCAACATTGCATTACAGTAATATATTTGTTAAAACAAATTCTTACAAAGCGCGAACAAAAAAACAAAACATATATCACACAGAGATGCCAACCGTAACGTTTTTGCAGTATTTGTTACGTTTTTTCACCCAAAATACGGCGTTACTTTTTTTCTTTGTAAAGTACTTTTTCTTAAAATTTCGATCGTGTACAATATGCATTGTGTGATTGCTAGTTCGTGTCAACGAACTTTCAGTGATCATCGCGACTTCGTAAAACATCGTATATAGCTTCGATCTATACATCAGAGGAAACTTGAAATGTAAGCTTTGCGATGATGCCCATATTAGGATATTTCCGTAAACAATCGGCTCTCTTCGGATATCCGAAAGAAATGACGTCATTTTCTTACACAAGCGAAACTGTCAATTGAACGCCGCACACGCTCGCTTGCACAGTTCAACACACAAATTTCGACAATTTTGCCTTCAATCTATCGACGAAAATAGCTCTAAAATGACGGATAGAGATGTTAAAATGAGGTCAGTGTTGGATTCATATGAATAATCTGATCTAAACAGGGGTTTGCATGAAGATTCTAATGATTTAAGCGACATTTCTGTAGCAAACTCAGCGGATTATAGCGATGTCCCCTCAACATCGACTGGTAGACCACAGCGAAGACTTCAAAGCGGCCGTCAGCGTGGGGGAAGAGGTGGCTGAGTACAGCCTCAAGCTGCGTAAGTTTTTGATCGCTTTTTATCAAATTATCATTCGATAAACATACTTGTACACATTATTTCCATAGAATTATCAATATTTTACGAAAATATTTAGGTCAGGCGGAAAATTTTGATTTAATTTCTGTTTTATAGCAATAATTCATCGCGTATCATGTCGTATCGCCAAACCGGAAGTGCATTGACATTTAAATTTTGAACTTCCGGTTTCACAGTACATCGTTTTTACTTGTAATAAGAGCACCAGAATATCAAAAAAAAATACAGTTTGATAATTTTTTTTCATGTCTCTGTGCGTGGTAGCTTCAGTAACAACTAGAACAGCCAGTAATTTAGGTTTTATGTATTTTTATTATTTTTTTTTTTAGGAGACGTCAGTACCAATCTTACGATGACCATGATGGAGGTGGACCTGCCAAACGACAGCTCAAGTTCAAGCCCAGTCGACCCTCTGGGGACAGATGGAGCATATTTTTACAATAAAAAGAATCATCATGTTCATTTTTTAAACTACAATGCTCTCTGCTATTCTAGCAATTTAACTAGATGTATTAAATGTGACTCAGAGACTTCTGTAAAGAACTTAGCTGTCTTTTTTTAATCAGTGACTGGAGAACTTTGACTGGAACTCATCTGTATTTTGTCTGATATTAACAGCAGTATGGAAGTGAGACGTACAGTACATGTATATCAATCATTGTGCATGAACTGGAACTTATCTGTATTTAGTCAGTTAAAAGCAGTTTGGCAGTGAGTCAAGCATTACACATGAACCGGAACTTATATGTATTTAGCATGTTGTTTAAAGCACTATGAAAGTGAGACTTGCATCAAGCATTATTCATCAACTGGAACTCATCTGTATTTAGACTGTTAAAAGCAGTGTGGAAATGAGACATGTCAAGGAATTATGCATGAACTGGAACTCAACTGTATTTAGCCTGTTGTTAAAAGCAAAATGGCAGTGAGTCAAGCATGCATGAACTGGAACTCCACTGTAAGCCTACATGAATTGTGTTTAGTCTGTTAAAAGCAGTGTGTGGTATGATTGATAAATCCTGACCATTTTTCTCCACTTTACATTCGACAGTGCCTGCTGTAAGGTTCTATGGTTAGATATTTGTTTTTATTGCATCTTTTTAAGACATCTAAATGTTATTCGCTTGTGCGGGTTTCTTTTTTTTCTGGTTTGATTTATTTGTTTTGTTTGATATGGAATCATCTTACCAGATAATGCACCATGCATGATTCTGAACCCCAAAATTGAAAAATCTCCTTATACCGTGGGAGGGGGACACCCCCTCCCACAGGCTCGGTCGTTTCGCTTCGTTATATTTTACAAAATACTTTTTTCTTGATCAAAATACTGTTTTGTTTTTTCTCGCAGAATACTGTTTTTGTTTTTTGAAGGTTGGCATCTCTGGACTCACAGTATATATATGCAAATATTTTCATTGGCATGGTAATGATACAATTAATGTTCTTGCAGTGCTAACGCAGCTTTTTAAACCTATCATTTTTCAATTTATCACTTCGTAAGGGGGTGGGGGGGGTGCAAAACAATATGTTTGTCAAAAGATTTTCATTGGCGTTTTATAGAATGTCAAAAAATTCGGCGCGTTGACAATTTCTCCAGAGAGGTGCGCTGGAAAATTGAATATTGTGTATGTTTAATTAATGGTTTTGTTGTGTCTTACATTGCGTTGTAAACATGTCATTTCGCAGGTTTCGTTCCTTCTATCACTGCCCAATTACAGTTTTCACATACTTCCTGTAATCTTTTTGAAAATAATCCCTAATTATATTCATAAAATATACCTTTGAAACATTAATTTACCATGCCCAGAATCACGTCTGTTCTATGTATATTTTCAAAAAGTACCTACCGTGGGAGGGGGAATCCCCACCCTCCCTCGCATCTTTCCGTCAAGCCCACCTGTAGACCCCTAAACCTTTTGCTCTTGAACCGCGCCTGGAAGCCTGTATTTATTGCCGTCAATCTTCACACCAAATATTAAAATCCATCTTACATATCGTTCAAAATCAATTCGCATGTATAATGAACTTTGACCTTAAACTTGCAAATAGCGACTTCATCCTGACCCTTTTTGGTGTGTCGTAAAAAATTCATATAAAATCCATAAAGGGGGACGAACGGACAGACGGACAGGGCTAAGAGTAATGTCCCCTCGAGATTTTTTCTCAGGGGGCATAAAATATAATGTGAGTTTTGTAGGGGAGATCTGTGAGTAACTGGTGTGTTGGCTCAGTTGGTAGAGCGTCCGCCTCAAAACCGGGAGTTAGGGAGTTTAAGCCCGTTCAAACCCCAGCCGTGTCAGACCAAACGACGTTGAAAGATGGGAGTTGCTGGCACCTTGTTTTTATTTGGCGTTCAATGATTTAAGGGATAACAACGTCGATCTGGCGCTGTTCAGTGGCTGCCGGGCCCACGATTAATTGGGCAAAAGGAATTCTCTGAAGATTTCTATTTTTCTTTTTTTTCGAATAAAATGCGGGTTATCATTATTGTGATTATTATGATTATGATTATTATTATCATTATTATCATTATTTCTTTTATCTGTTAAGGTCTCAGACCGGGTCCGAGACTTTCCACTCGAGACTGAGACTCTGAAAATTGGGTCTCAAATCCATCTCAAGACCAAGACATTGTATCAAGTTTACAACACTTCCACCTCTAGGACATGTTGGAAAATGGGTACCTGTGATTTAACACTATCCTTCAGAAGTAATGATTTGCCCCCCCCCCCCTCAAAAATTTTACATGAACATTTGAAAATATCCACCGAAAATATGTTTTCAAAAGCATTGGAAAAGTTTGTCAAACCATTAAACTTCGAATAAAAATACACTCTATACTACAAAATTATCAAATAATTTGCGCACATATCAGCACCCCGAAAATGTTTAATCTCTTTTTCAACCCCCCCCCCGCATCTGAAACACGAATCGAGGACCACTTGCTATCTTTCAGAATCGACAAATATGATCACTTTCATGTCAGACACTGCCCTCCATTGATATTATGTTGGCAAGATTTTGATCCTCTTTGAAAAATGTGAATTCATCTTACATAATTGCAATAGTGCAATTTCTGAATTTGATAAGTAATTGGACTCACAACTACTGGTTAATCTTTATGTATAGGGGCTTACTATACATACATGTAATGCTCTCGTCCAAGATGATCAAAAGTTGTTCCATGGACTGGTTCCATTTCTAGATATCCAGAGGGTGTTAGCAGGTAACCCGGTGTAGGAAAATCGTGGTCGTAGTATATTGGGTTATCATCAATCGGGAAATACCTAAAGTGAATAGGAGAAGCTTTAATTCGAAATACAGATATAGTGGATTAGTTTCTTTGATAATCTTACCCCCCCCCCCCCCCGGGGGGGATGTTATTACAAGGTGTACACCATGAGCTTGTGAGAAAACGCGTAAAAGGGCTGTTTTCCACGGTCGAACGATGTACGTGCTTACAGTGAAAAGGGTATCAAAATCGCCAAAATCAGGAGAAAATGGGTATACTTTTAACAGGTTTACTTTAAAAGGTACCTTTTCAGACGTGAATACTTGTTTAGGGTATTATGAGATCGACAGATAATGACTTGTTTATCCATTTTGAAAGTCCATACACGTGCATGGTGTACACCTTATAATGATATTGTAAACCCCCCCCCCCCCTAAAAAAAAAAAAAAAACTTAGTTGATCTACATGTATTAAAGTATAGCATTTTAAGATAAGCATGCTACCGAGAAGATTGCACAATACATCATAATATTTGCTCGCCCCTATTCACATTTTTTTTTTTTTTGGGGGGGGGGGGTTGGGGTTGGGGAAATGATATTCTATTCATTTCATTACTTTTTTTTTACTTTTTGGGTATAAGAACAATAAAGATATTGCAGTTAAAGGTCAGTGACGTGACATGATTGGAAACTCTTGAAAATGCCTCAAGAACCAAATGAGTTGAAATACATACCAACTATACTAGCAGGAGTGGATCTCCCACCTGGGAGGATTTGTCTGTAATTTGTGAAAGTCTTTGATTCAAGGTAGTTGTATGTACATAACATATCCTTGGTTCTGGAGAGTTGAAATAACGGGTAAATTGAGGGGCCGCGCTAGGGTAAACTCTGAGGAGGGTGAGGTTGTATGTCGGAATGTTTTGACAACCTTGAAACAAAAGTTTTCGTGGCCTATACAAAGTCGCTCAGTGGTGGTGGGGGCGGGGTGGGGGGTCACGGTGGGGGAGTGTTATATAATGTCATATAAAACACACACACACATACACACACACACACAAACAAAAACACAGGTTCATTCTTAGCCAAATAGCTACCGAAAAAATAAAACACAGTGGGGTTGAGGGAAATGTGTCGGTCGGTACATTTTGGAGCTCCCTCCCCCCCCCTTCCCGGAAAAAAAAAAATCACAACCCAAATCAATAGGAGCGGAAAATTTCTCAGTGAAAATCTCGGTGGGAAGAGGGGGGGGGGCGAAGTTTAAAACAAAACAACAACAATCTCAGTTTAAAAACAAATGGGGCGGCCCCCCGGTACCCCCTTCTCCCCCACCCCCGTGTACAGTTGAGAATGGTCCCGTGTACACTTCATATAATAAGTGTGAACTGAAAACGTGACTTGACAATCGTGGTGTGATTATACAACATTTACCTGTTAATATTGATTCTCCGATCGACGGCAAGTGTTCTGTCACCCACTTTGACTTTATTCTTATTGTCGCAGCTATAGACTTGTACATGGTCATGATACAGGGATGCCATCTCCTTGGCGTAGCGGACACGTGTCGAATAAAAATGACTATTGTCATTTTCCACTCTCGCCGAGTTGTCTTTGGCAGGCACTCTTGCCTTTATCAGCTCTTTGTAGTTTTCTGCTGCCCTGAATTTCTTGTTTGGGGCAGCCATCCAATGGGCTACGGTGCGAGTGCCTGGAGAAATTGCCAAGAGATAAATATACATGTACATGTATACTGTAAAACCCTCTCACAAAAAGACTTGGGTATAATGAATTATATACTGGGACGATTTCGTACTGAAACTATTTGACATTTTCATTTAATTTCACATTCTGTATTGCAAACGAACATTGAGTGGTATCTTTCAATGTCCATCTCTTAATGAAAACAATAAGTATTATATGCATGTACCCTAGTCGTGACATAACAATTAACAACAAATCTAAGCAGTACGGAATGGGTGTAGTTTCACAAGTATACCGTCCGTCTTCTACGACAGACAACTATTTTCAATATAGTTCACAACAAAATATGTTATTTACTCTAACCAACTTCTGCATTTTTCAGGACTAAACTTAAGACTTCTAAACATATACACTCATGTTCATAATTATGGAATATTAAAAAAAATAAAACTGAAATAATGTCGCCGACAATTTCCATTTAAAAAGCAATTTAAAAAAGTCGAAAACAAAGAAATAAGAAATTCCAAAAACAATAAAATACATAAGAAAACATTTTGGTACCAATTTTTTTAATGTGCCTCCAATCAGAATCTCGCAAAGAGTCTTTGAACAAAAAATGAGCACTTCAAGGGCTTTACTTAATGATTTACAGCCAAATTCTAATTTCATGCATGAATTAGCATAATTAAAATTAAATTTGACTAATTTTTGAACAATCAAATATAAAATTCTGTAGATTATGTCATGGGTAACGTGTGTGTCGATTTTCATCGCGATCGCGCGATCAACGGCCGAGATCTGAAGGGGGCCCCTATAGGCCCCCCCCCCCCTCTTTCCAGCCTCGAAACTACCCCAGTCTTATTAGGGTTAAACCTGTGTTTATAAATGGCGGAATTGTTGTTGTTGTCGATTCACGTGGTGGTTATCCGCAGCATTTTATAGAATTCATGCCCGTAGTATTAGGCTTGTAACAGATAATATTAATTTAATAAGTGACAATAGTCCATGCCCACAGTATTAGACTTTTAACAGATAATATTAATTTAATACGTGACAATAGATACAAATTTTTCAGTTTTGGGGGTTGTTTCTTAAAATTACTTTAATTCAATATTTTTTGCATGATTTTGGTGTATTAAAAACAATGTAAATGTTACTGTGCTCAAACGTATTTCAGTTTTCAAGTCATGTCAGGAAATCCAAAAATTGCTCCCCATACTGCGTTTTTGTGAAATAAACACTTGTCTTGAAAATTTTGGACGATATAGGAGAAAGAACTAAAATGAAAGGAATTATTCAGAGAGGTGAAATGCGATGTAATAGAGTATTAATTTGTCTCTCTGTGTATATAAGATCGCAACTGCTGATCTATAAAAACTATATTGTCAACAAAATATTCCATAACCTTGAGCGGGAGTGTATTATCTACTTATTGCATGTAAAAGAGAGTAACAAATGTTGCAAATGTTTGTTGGTCGTAAGGGGCGTCGTCACATGTGTCGTGTGCCCCCCCCACACACACACACACACACACACACACACACACACACACACACACACACACACACACACACACACACACACACACACACACACACACACACACACACACACACACACACACACACACACACACACACACACACACACACACACACACACACACACACACACACACACACACACACACACACACTCTCACACACACTCACACACACACACACACACACACACACACACACACACACACACACACACGCACGTACACACACACACACTCACACACACACACACTCACACACACACAAACACACACACACACACACTCATAAATAGAATTTGCGCCCTTGCCTACAAAAGTCGTACAAAACGTTGCTCCATATAGAATTATCCGACTTGTTAACATTGTACATGTAGTCGATATGAGTGAAAATATTCAACTTTCAAGATGTCTATTTCCGATAAGGGTACATTTGAAGAGAATGTGAACGTAAAGAGTTAACTAAAATAAATATCTAGGATACAGAGTGATCACCAAAGTTACTCAAAATTCCAAAATGTGAAAAACAGAACATGACAACATTGTAAAGCAATTAGGCCTACAGCTAGTATACCAACGTCAACTTTACTGAAATAACTAAATTGCTGTTTCTGTAAAATGAAGTGGATGCAACACATCGTTATTTTCAACAATTTACATTAAAACTAAAGGAAAAAAATAGGCTTATAGTAACTTTATTTTGATAAAATCATTTCACTTTAATTTAATCAGATGTTTTGATGGCCAAGCTATGATCCAGAAGCATAATGGGTCAAATCACTTAGTTTTAACAGAGAATCATATCAGGAAAATAAGTCCAGTTTAGGGGTCAACCTACTTTTAGGGAAAACCCCACTAGCGCGCGCTGTAACGCATAATGATGCTGTCTCATTATTGGTTTATTTACAGCGCGCATCGAGGAAGCAAGAACATTAACACTTGCCGCGTTTTGCGTTCACGTGCAAAATATGGTACGCGCGCTGCGCGCATACCTTGACCTAGATAACTTCACGAAGCTAAAGCTGCGCGCGCTAGCTCTCATAGGCCGGCCGCGCCGGCGGCGCGTTTTAAATTACTTTTACTGTACTGGAGTCGAACGTGAACACATAGGTCTACTACCAAGTCAAGACTGGCCGTTTTAAGCTTTACTATTTCCTAATACCGCAAACAATCTCTATGACAAACTGCAACAGTCATGTCTAACTGTTAAAGCTGTGTTTGAGTCACAGGAGAATTGGATTTAGATCTACGTGGATATTAAACTATGGAACTGGATTCACAACCTTACGGTCAACGTCAACGGATTTGGAATTTGACTGCGTTAAATCAATTTCAATTCCACGTGGTCGTGGACGTCCAACGAGGCAACGGGAACGTCAATCACTGACTCAGATTCAGATGTAATCGTTTATCCTGGCTGGATGTATTTATCACTGCTTTTATTACGAGTGTTACCATGTCATGTCTTACAATTCTGAAATAAAGCAGAGCACTCAATACTTGTTGGACTAGATCTACATGTACTTTTGTAGGCATATCGTTTTTGGATTAGATCGCATCTTGAAACAAACAAGGCATTAACACACAGACAGTTCGGGACTCGTGTCATGTCCATGTCAATTGTCATTGTCACCATCTGACTAATATTCAGACAAGTAATAATTGTCTTCGCCTTTACATTGGAATTTATGTCACTCATTCACTGTCGGACAACAGGTCGTTTTTCTTAAATCATGATCGACTTGTCAATCCAACGAAGTCCAACTTCCAAGCCTGGGACAAGCATGCACTTGCCAAGTGACTAACGTTAGCGGCAAGGGCGGCGGGAAGGATCCTGGCTGTAGACCTATCTATTTGGATTTAAACTAGCTAGGCTAGGACGGTGGTGAAGGTGGTAAGTTCACATGATTTTTATATTATTTTAACGTTACAGCTAACAAGCTTGACATTACACCTCGCTGAGATTCTGACGTAGAATCTACAGTGGCTATGTCAGACTGAGCCCCCCCCCCCCAAAAAGAGGACGACCACATGAGACCAGCATGAATGGTGGCTTGCACGCTTTGGGAGCCCTTCAGCTGGCTTTAATTACACGGTCATGCCACGGATCGGACAGCACTAACGTTTTGTTAGCAGCCCAGTCTACTCATTGCCATCTACAAAACGTGTTAACTGATCACTTTCAATCACCATCAAGATATTAACAAGAAGTAGATCTAAGTTAGATCTAATAAGGCCGGGAAAAGGGGGGGGGTTGTCATTAAACTATGCGCGTGTAACGTTAGATAAGTTACACTTTCTATATGAATGAGTAATTGTCTTTTGATCTCAGAATGCCCGAAACAAACAAGTAGATCTAAGTCTAGTCTAGTCAAGTCTGAAAAGATATCCCCTTCCCCTGATTTGGCCGATTCTGATAGATATACGTAATAGATCTAGATCTACTCTTTTCTCGCGAACACCACCAGACCGTGAAAAAAACCCCTCGTTACTAATTTTTTCACACGCGTGACGTAACGACGTTATTAGAAGTTTAACGTTACAACTTAGACCCTACACCTGTAAATATCTCCCCCCCCCCCCCGGACGGAATAACGTTAAGTTTATTCTAGTCTACACCTTACTAACGTATGAAAAACAGCCTGAAAATGGCACAAAAATCTACACTAACAATACAGTAGTACAGGCAAAAAGAAAAACAAAATTGAATCACTGTCCATATGCTCGACCATATTAATCGGTGACTGGGAAGTAGGCGCTAGCCTAAATTTAATTAACTCTAACGGGATGCATCTAACGATATCTAGTTAGATCTACGTTAATCACTTCTGTAAAAAAAAATACTACTAAAAATAAAATATCAGGATTTACAGTTAACGTTAATTACATTTAACGTTAGATCTAACTTAAATTCTATTTGACGGAGATAAAATACATTTTGGATACAATATCCAGGCCCCAATGTTAACTAGGCAAGATCTAACGTTACACGAAACGTTAGTTACAACGTTAGATCTAACTTTAACGTTACCTTTCCTTTTAATACAATTATAATAAACTCTCTTTTTGTCTTTGACAACTTCAATTCGCGTGATCAAACCTATCGCAACGAGACGTGTAAACGTACAGCCCATAGCCATTCTTGCACTAACCAGGAATCATACTGGCAGATATTATATCGAGACACAAAAACAACAATAACAGATTCCCAAATAGTGCGGGAGTGGCCATGTATTGTTGCGATTGGTGTGATCGACACGAAATGAACTTGTCCAAGATAAAAAAACGAGTGTTACGGACAGTTCACTTTAATGTGGCAAGAATCGGATAATGCGACACGCGTCACATAACAATATTCTAAGCAAATTATTGAAAAAGAAAAAGACTGACACGTCGTATGCCGTGGCGCATGGCAATACGATCACAGCAACGGCGGTTAGGGTGGTGAGACTAAGAAAGTAGACTAACGTTAGAATGCTTTAGGAAGATCAGTAACGTTATAACGTTAGATCTAGATCTATCTAGATCAATATTAGATCTATAGTAAATGTAATGTTTCTGCCTAGAATTACTAGGTAGAATAAACGTTTAACCTGAAACTAGCACGACAGAGTTTTCGAGGCAATGGTTTTGATTTTCAATCCGAACGGCAGTGCAGTTCAGAAGATACATGTATGACGTCAGAATATGACGTGCACAGTCTAAGTCTCGCCCCCCCCCCCCCCCGGGGGACTCAGATTTGGCTCCGACGGGGGTGTGCCGCTGAAGTCGAAAAACCCGACCCTTTTTTAAGGGTCATTTTGGCGGAAAATGGTACCTATTATTAAGGGTTTTTATGAAGAAAATGACATTTTTTTAAAGCATTTAAGCGATGGAAAAGGCGAAAATATCTAGTGTAAATCGTAAAATACCCATGCTTAAGGATTTTTTCCCGAAAAAGTCACCGCAGCACACTCCCGTTCACCTTAGTACCCCCCCCCCCCCGGGACGTCTCGGGGCAAATTTCAATGAAATCTCATCGTGGAAACGACAACGGGTTACGTTTCATGAACTCTGAACTCGGTATGACAGTTGGGGGAAAAACTGCATATTATTCCCTAGAAATAAGTTTTGTTTCTCTCGAAGTTAGTTACTTTCTTTCTGTCTTTCAGTTTCATTTCACTATCTTCCTTCCTATCATTACATTAGTATCAATTTTTCCAAAAGATAGTTTAACACTGGTGGGTCCATTGTCATTTAGATCTAACGTTACATTCAAGGTGTACACCATGTGTGTGTATGACTTTCAAAATGACCCTAAAATAAACAATTGAAGTTCGAGCTCAGCAAGCACGGTAATATGGGCAATCTCAGAATACCCTAGGCTAAACAAGTACTGGTATTCAAATTTAATAAGATATCCTTAGTTTTTCCGTGAACCTTTTGTTTAAAATATTCCCCCTTCCCCCTGATTTTGGCGATTTTGATACCCTTTTCAGTTTCACTCTACGCACCTACATTGTCCAACCGTGAAAAAAAAAAACAGTCCTTAATTTTACTTTTTATCACACGCGCATAGAAATAAGATACATGAGAAATTGAATGTTATTTTCCGTAGATTTTAGATCTGCTATTAATTATTAACATTAACTTTAACTAGAGTCTACCTTTTGGAAAATTTTCTAATAGATCTTAACGAGTATTACTGTTATTATAGGCCTAATATAACATGTTTAATTGCATGTTACTGTGAGATCTTTATTTCTAACGATAGATTTTATTTCTGTCATCTTTCTCATTTTATTTTCATCTCTTGACTTGGGGGCAGATAGGTATAACGTTACATCTTTCTATTAGAGTCTGTTAGATCCAATGTAAAAAGGTAGTCCCTTGATCTCCCCACTTGGCCAATACTACTAGGCAATATATAATGTCAATGAAAGCGTCATTGCGCGCGGTGCACACGTACGTACCATTGCCAGTTTGGCCTTTTTCCGGCCCAAAACATTATATCTGGCCTTATTTGACATCGTTTGACACAATGAAGAAAATCATGACTAATTTTATAAAACCCTTTTTTCCGGGGATTCACAATCACAAGGATCGAAAAGTAGCGGTGCACACGGTAGATCTACTTCACGTGAAAAATCTGACTGCGCGTAAACCACGACACTCAAAATTTTCGACTGCAGCAGAGTTTTCAAAGGTGTAATAAAATAAATTGATTATGTACGTAATTAATCCAAATCTACCTGGCCATAAAACCGTCAGATCTGAATTTGGCTTGTAAATCTAGTTTGGCCTTTTCAGAATAGGAAAACCTATGAACTACGTAATACATGCATGTACGTCGAGCGCGCGCGCAAGGGTCGTATACGCGCGTTGCATATTGCATGCTCTATCATTCGAGTTCGATGTAGCAACGCTGCAAAGATGTCCGGTAAAGGTAACTTCGAATTGAGATGTATTGTCGAGTAATGATAGCAATACTTATATGTGGTCCTCGATAATAATATAACACACAAACCCTTCATACAACACATAGACAGGATAATCGATAATGTACTTACTTAGGCGAGGATGTTTGTCCTTCAACCCTGGAACAGTATTGTGTACGTGGTCACGAATACTGCCCAGGGTTGCACCGCAGGCCGTGCCGACTTCCGACTGCCGTCGACGGTGGGCTTTAAACCCGCTAGATGTTATAAATTCGCGAGCTGAGTCGACGGCAGTCGGATACTCCTCCGTAATGCTTGGTCTTCCAGGCCTGCTCCTCTTTGGCTGACATTTCTCTCTTTGTTTCGGGCTTTCATCGAGCCAGGCGATGACCGAACTCCCCGCCATTGCAAAGTACACTGGCGACACGGCTTTTTAGCCAGCGCTGCTCACTTAATTAAACGTGCCGTTCTACCGCGGTAGGACGATAAGCGTCGCGCCGCGTTCCGCCGCAGTGGTGGTTACCGGGTGGTTATCGGGTGGTATTCGGCGCGCCGCGTTCCGCCGATCGTTCCGGACGAAAACCGCGGCGTCCTGCGTTCGGAACGCTACCCAATAATTAATTTCCCTTCCCTTAATCCGTTTAACTTTTCTGTAGAAACACACAGCGACAAACCGTTATCGTG
>JZLH01S0380984.1:9213-19413 GCA_001188425.1 Eucidaris tribuloides
ATCTGCCTTTTGTTATGTAATATCTCATTAGATCTGACTTGGCTTCCATGAATGTGGTTGACTTGGCCATCCTTTTGTTATAATGACTTTGTTCAGATGTACCCAGCCAGTAAGTCACCACACCCGGTTATTGTTGGTAATCCATCTCCTTGACTTTCTAACTTGTTGCTTTGTCCTATTATGTTACTTTATTCCCATTGGTTGATTGACCTAATTTGAATATAATTGCATAGAATTTGTAGAGTATTTTGTACTCCATGTAATTACCAAGGCAAGATAGCCCATGCTGATTAAAGGTCAGTCTCTACCAATATTTCAGAGAATCTACACGCGTTTCTGTCCTGTCTCCTGATACTTCAACCATCTACACGCACCCCCTATACTTACCACGCCATCGGCCTAGATTAACATACGCATATATCTGTATTATTCAGCAAAGCTTGTTTTTAAATTTAATTGTAATTGTGTTTGCACTGTATTACACAGAGACATTAAGAACAAGCAATAATTCTTTCTGATTATAAATTCAGCATCGTTAAGGTATAAAGAACTACGTAATTTGCCAAAGAAATGTGAATAATACGGGAATTATACATATTTAAAATAGTTGTGCAACCCAGAATGAGCATTTAAACCATAAATTATAAATATCTGCCAAATCATGCGTACTAAAGTATCTTTCTATATAAGATTTAATTTTTCATCGGTTTGGACAAAGGACAATTTTAAACAGATCAAATAATTATGTTCTTGCTACTTGTTGTAGGCTCAAATTACCATTTAATTGTACTTTTTTTCCTTCAAATGGATGTTAAAACGTATCAAGTGTTATCTGTCCTACTCTGCTTATGTAAGCCTAATTTCATTATCTAGTTTGTAGGCAATCATTAAACACGAGGAAACGGTATAAACGGCATGTCACGGTTATATTTCTTTGTTTAATTAATTATTCATAAAGTTAATACTAAAGCAACTCTTAAATGCATTATATCCTTCCACTCTTTCCCGCCATAATATTTACGATGAAAAAGGATCACAAGGATTTATTAAACAATAACATATAATTTTATGATTAATATGATTAAATCTACAATCATTGCTTATTTACACACACACGCACGCACGCACACACACACACACACACACACACACACACACATACACACACACTACACACACACACACACACACACACACACACACACACACACACACACACACACACACACACACACACACACACACACACACACACACACACACACACACACACACACACACACACACACACACACACACACACACATTTGCTCGCACGCCCGAACACAAAGGTCAGCATGGAAATTTTGACACTTTGCGGACATCATCACTACCACGGATCACTGAATTAGACGCCCCCGAAAGTGATGGATATGAAATCCATTTTGTGCAAGTTTGAAAAAAATCTGAAATTGTGATAATCAATGCAAAAGCTAAATGGTAGCATTTTTGCTTCAAAATCAAAACAATGAGTATATCATTCGGCCTGAACCCTTCACCTGTAGAGGAGCCTTACTATGTGGCCCGTGACAACGTTGATGCGAGTAAGGTGTAAATTCAAAGCTGACGAATAGCTTGCTATTTATACATCTCACCATCTCCACTTTTTCCCCATTCCCCTTCTCCCCAACTCCCCGAAACGCTAAGGTAACACTAAAAAAAAAAGATTGCATTATTCATACACTTTACATTCTGTAATCACCCATTCCTTCCACTTGAACATTTTTGCATGCATTTTAATAAAGACACAGTAGGAACCTATAATCACACAAAAATATCAAACAATTACCGTATTACTCATTCAATAAGGTTTTATTAAAAATCGACGTTGCAGCCATAAGCTAAATTGCGTATGATTTTACATCGAAATAAGAAATAAAAATCATATATAAAAATCATAAGTATTCGAGTAGCACTGCATCTTTTAAATGAGTAAACAATGTTAAAAATTATGCAATTTAGAATCAGCATATAAGTAAAACTTGAAAATATATACATTTTAAAATAACAATATACAATGACCAACTTTTGGATCTGTATTTTTTTTATTGCTACCATATTTAGATATTTACAATGACACAAAAATCAATATTTATCACTTAAATATTTTAATAATCAATGTAATTCATCAGACAATTTGTACGGTTATACTGCACATACTAACAGCTACATGTACTATGCAAGACGATTTCGATTTTTTTTTTGGGGGGGGTGGGGGTGGGGCATCATTCAATTCCTTTTCCCTTTCATTATATTGCTAGAATGTCTCTTCAGGTATAACTACATTTTCTCTTTGAATGTCATTAACTTTCCAGGCAAGTAAGGTGAGTTACGCCCTGACAGCAGAATCTTCCTTGTGATGTTCGTGCTAAATAAAACCTATAGTGAGTATTTTTATCCTGACATTTAATATCCATGGGACGGGAGAATCTCAAACTCCATATCGTGGTTAAACTTTATTCAAAAAAGCCAGATGAACCTCACTACATTGGATATTAAGAGTGACATTAATTACATTTCATTTGCAGACTGAAGCAAACTTGACGGATGGGCTCTTACCAAATTTATGAACAAATTAAAGACACATTCCCTGTGGAAGGATGCTAAAAAAAAACAAGGTCTATTGGTACTGGTAGAGTCGGAACGTCCGACTTAAATTTATAATTCTTCCAGTATATTTTGACCAAGATTTGGTCGGATGTATTTTGCACCAATCCTTTCTTGAGTGTATCTGAGTGATATCATCACAGCATACAGAGATGCATACACAGGTCATAAACAACCACACAGTCTATATTTCTAAATCTTTTTTTTTCTTTCAAAACTACAAATAAAGTTTAACTTAAACTTCTCTTCACATCGTATAAGCTGTTTTCAACCATATCTAATATTATAAGATGCCATTACATCGAATGTCTCTCTTACAACAATGCTGGGGCAATGCCAAAAACTTCTACGACAACTGAATTATTGTTCCAGTGTTTGGTTGAATGCATCACGCCTGTTCCTGTAGATGGCAATAATAGCCGCCGCCGCGACGAGCGCGACTGCCGACACCACGGCTATGGCGATGCCGACACTGGCCCCAGAGTTCCCCCGCGTTGTCTGTCTGGAGTTGTACTGCGATCCACGGAACTGGGCGCCGTGATCGCCTCCCGGCGCGTTGAAACCGGCCCGGTTCGGACCGGCTCGCAGGATGCCGAGCAGAAACATCTTCTTGATGAAGTCGTTGAGATCGGGGGCTCCGTGGTGCCTGATCTGAGAGTCGTTTCCATCAGAGATGTCCAACCCGCTCTCGTCGGATTGCGAGGACGAATCCCCGCTCCCGTTTACCGTGGCAAGAAGTCAGCAAATCACCCAGCGCTACCGGCGAGGTTTTTGTAAAAATCGCCCGATGGCCCTGTGGAGACTTAACGAAAGTCGCACCGAGTGAACGTGGAAGAGCATCGCCAAAGTGCCTTGATGACGCGGTGGAGACCGCTGCCAGGATCATTTGTTCCATCAGTCACGATTACTGCCGGGGTCGCCGCGCGGAGAGCGTCCTCGGATTTTGCCGCAGTTTTGAGCTTAAGTCGATCGGATGACCAAAGACAGGCAAATCGACAGGCGCGCCAGCCAAGCATCGACTTGGGTTCACAGCCGCCTCAAGCCATGTCCAAGAATTGTTGGGCGGATGCCTTAATTCCAGCGTGAACCGATGCAGACTATAAAATCATGAAGGCTATTTCAACTTGCTTTTATTTAGTGACCCGTTAAAGCCCTAAACTCGGCCCGGATGGCCGGGTGGGATCCGCCAGATTCGCCGATGACCGGTGGGAGACCGCGCCAAATCGCCTGTATGACTCGGTTGAGAGACCCGTCCACGGAAGGGGCAGTTATCATAAGTGCGGTTATGCTGCGCTCGCCGCCGGCAGAGAAGCTCCTCGAGTTTTGCCCCAGATTTTTGACTTAAGTCGATCGTGACCGAACAGGAAATCGACAGGGCGCCCGCCACAAGCAATTGGCTATGGAGGCTTCACAGCCGCTGACTATAGCTCCAAGATAAATCGTTGGGATCATTGCCTAAATTTCGCCAGCGGTTACCGAGCATGAATGACTATGAAATCAGACGTGATTTCACGCTTTTATTTGTGACGTAAGCCCTAAACTCTATCAGACTTAATATAAGAGAGACACTTCCATTTTTTACGCAAAAGGAAAATTAACTGCTCATTTATACTAATTAACTTATGATGTATTTTTGTGTTTTGCGGCCATTGTTTCTGCATACCTCAATTGCTCTAAGTTTAAACAGAGAGTGATCAATATTAAAGATCGTTAATTCAAATTGAGTAAGTCATTAGGAGAATCATAAGCATAATAATATTGTGCGTTGAAGCTATCCCGTGAGCCTGAGCATCAACGCTCGGTGTGCCCATTCGTCGCAGTGCATAAGAATTGAGAAAAAAAAGAACAGGTCGCAGGGTCTGGAAAATGAATCGACAGACTGTTTTCTTTAAAATATGCAAACTCACATGTTAGTTTAATGACACACTGCACACTATCGAGTCTTGTCTGAGGTACTTGCGCATTTAAATATACGCAACGCTATTCTACTAAAACAAAACAAACTTGACTTTTTAATTTTCTGGACAAAAATCAGGTATTGTTTGTCGGCCATTTTGTTTTTCCTGTCATACCTCTAAATTACTCAACTGACTGACCAGTGTTCAATCATGAAGATCGTTATAAATCAGATTTCGCATAGGATTATAACTACACTAAACTGTGTGTTGAGGCTACAGCGGCCTGACATCACATGCCTGAATAACGCCATAAGCAAGGCTGGCGTTCTCTTATAGAGAAAGAGGAGTAGAGTCCCAGGTCTGAAATGAGACTAATCATAGTGTTTCTTGGATAATAATCGCCAAATAAACATGTCAATCTGTGAATGACACAACACTATTAGATATTGTGTCAGGTAAGAGACTGTTCTAAAATTTTATCACACTAATAGTCCATGAACTTAATTAAAAAACTTGACTTTTTCGATTGTTTCCCATTGAACAATAAGCGCATTATGAGCGGCCATTTTGTTTTTTCCGTCATAATCTCAGAATTGCCCCAAGGCTGACAGAGTGTTTTAAAAGATCAGCGTTTTCAAGATTGTGTTCAACTTGATGGTCATCAGGAACTTATAAGTCTGCAGAAGAAAAAAACATATAGACTTTAAGCAGGTGCAGGTCCACCCAAATCGATTGCTGGCCGACTATTGATATAAAATCAGTGGCGAGGCACGGTTGTCGCTTAGAGGACGCACTTAAAGTTCAACGCAGGGAATCTCTTTGCATCCTCCAAAACACGCAAAATAGTTCACTCAGTAACCTTAGGCTAATTTATGAGGAGCGTTTCTGTAATATCTGAAATATAAGATATGCATACAGGAATTTTTAAAAAAGAAGTGCACAAAAAAAGTAATGTAGTTATTCGTCCGGTGAATAACTCCGCTAAATAAGCCGATCAGTTCAGGTGTTTATTTCAGTATTCATGTATTGGATCTATAATAGTATTTTGCATCAGAGACGTTTGCACAAGATTTTGTCATGTCATAGATGACTCATGACAACTTTTGTGAAATTGTATAAATACAATTTCACCTATCACACATGATCGAACACCCATGGGACTCGTAAAGGTCGAAAGTGTCTACAATTATTGTCTCTAATGATACTTCAGTTCTATTAAGATCCAAAACGCCATAACTCGAACCATAAACATGAAATTGCGTCTAGCTGCTATATATTGCGAAGTATCTGAAATCGGAATTTTCTTGCCATATATCCGTATATTTACCAATGGTACTGAATTTCAGCGTATTAAACGTGTTAAAGGCGAACGCCACTGTCGCCGTATTAAAGGCAAAGGGTTCACCCTACATAAGTTGGTTTATAAAAGCATAACAGATGAGAGAAACCCTATAATTGGAAAGTTGCGAAAATCATCAAGAATAAGAGAGCTTACGAAGTTTCAAAAAGTTTTTAAAATTTGTAGAGCGTCACCATCAAGTACCCCATAATGATGTAATATTACAATTCATAAATTGCAATTTTTAATAGTTCCATGATATATGAAGGGTTTTTTCCATAGTTGTACTGGTAATGAATAATGTTTGCTGATAATAATATTGAATGGCACAGGTAAAATCATTTTCAATTTGCTGAGAAAACGGCATTTTTATAAACATATATCACTGACATTATGTGGATCTGCTCGCATCGTGCAGTCACAAAATTTAAAATTTTTGCGACTGATCAACTCTGTTATTCTTTGCTGGATTTTTCATCCCAACCTTCTAATATTTTTCATCATTGTTCTGCTTATTTATTAAAACACTTGATGCAGTGTGAACCTTGGCTTAAGGGACACATGAAGCTCGTCCTCGCCCCCAACTGAAAAATCAAAGATGAAATTTAAAGTCACAAAAATTATGGGAGAGAAGGGGAGAAGCACAATAAATTGGCAAACAGCACAACCCTCCCCACCTCACCCTTTGTCATGATGGTTGTTACTAATTGCCATTCATAATAGTGCGTCCGCATGTAGTAGTGAGTTTGGGAATATCCAACGAAAATTGCCTCTTCGGCAAACAGACAATGCAATGCGTCATTAACATCAGAAGGATTTGGATGTGAAGTCTGTGATCAGTTCAACTGTGCTATCACAGACTTGACCACTCCGAGATCTGACTTAGGCAAAGTTCAAGCTTGATATTACATTGCTTATTCTTTCGAGACATCAGGACTCTCAAAACGCGGGGATTCAAGCATTATATTGTACGCATGCGATGTCATTTAGTGATCTATTTTCATTTATAGAGGTTTATTCGAAAAACCATAAAGTTCGAAAACTAGAAGTCACGACATTGCTAGGTAATTCAATTTGAAAACTTTTGAATTAAGCGAATGCCTGCGTATGTACTGTGCGCGTAAACAGTTGTGTAAATACATGTAAGTTGAATTTATAGATTCATTGAAGACAAGCTAAAGAGATTTGCAATCTATAATGTCAATCTGTGGTATGATTTATCATGCTAATCGATCATCTTTATATCCATACTTTTCAACGATACATAATATCTTTTTTAGATAAAACATCCGAGTAATTATATATCCGCGTGAATCCAGATCTTGAAATACAAAGGCAGATTAACAAACTAGTGGACACATTATTCGCTCAGGTTCACCTCGTCAATTGATCAAGTTTGAGCCAGGGCTTTAGGTGCCCGTAGTGATCCTTATGGGTCTAAATTTTCACGTAACCGGTTCGGAATGTGTGAACACAAAAGGGGAACCCTGTTCCGCGAGTCATTTTGGAGGCTGGTCCAGTTATTTAGAATATAACAATATTAAACGAACTCTGCCACTTACCCTAATCGTCTGTAATATTGGTGGTATAAAGAAATCGGCATGAAGATGTTCTGAGAATTGAGAACTGAGTGGCAATGTATGTATATATGAGGAAAGCGATGATTGAAAGATTATCTTACTGTTTATAAGATTCTTATAGATGGTTATCAGTTGTTTCTTATCCACGCATATCGCAGACTTTAAAATGACATTGAATTTTGAAGATGGGGAATCAAAGAGCATTGAAGTGAGTTGTGAAATCAGTTTTTACAAACGAGGTCATGGTGGATTAGTTAATTATAATCGTCGCAACACCTTCAAATAAACTACGCTGGACAGATGTCAACCGCTATTATTTTCCTCGATTATATCTGGTGCCAATCTGAAAGAATTTTAAAGTCACTTGTAATGCAGGTGTTTGCGAAATTCAAGGTCATTATAAACTAAAAGTTTGTGATATATAGACGAAAGACATGCTCAATTATTGACAGCAGAATAATAATCCTGTGATAAATAATGTCCAGCAATTTGGAGTAAAAATGAACAATCAAGGAACGTTACATATCAATGGGACCAATACCTAGGATGAAGAATCATACCTGCTCGCAAAGGGTATAGAAAATTACGAAAACTGGCTACAAACGGGCGCGGAGAGAACCCAGGAGCACGTCCCTACGCAGCTTAAAGCGTTCTGGGTACAGTGTATATCTAATATACGCCCAACCTGACGTGCTCGAGGATACATGTCTCAGAAGTGCAAGAGGACGAAACAATGGCTAAAACTCGTCGCAGTTTCTCAATGTCGTAACTGACATTCTAAATGCATTATAAAGAAATAAATAGGCTTTGTGAACTTGAGATTATACTAAATTTCTTGTTATGGGTTTGTACACAATTATTGTTCTCAATTTTTGTTTGAATATACAAATCTTCAAAGTCAAGAAAACCTGTATGCATCGCAGTTCTGGAAGAATTATTAAGACGTAAAATCAAATACATAATTAAGATGCCCAATAATGATTTTTGTTTCAGCCAGGTTTGGGAGAAGACAAATGTACTGGCAGAATAATATCAATAAATAATTCTCTCGATGCTTATATCTCTTCCACTTGATGTCGAACGATCTCGTCTTATTTGAAAATTAATAACGAAGAGTATAAAAGCGGATGGATTACGCTCTTTCATTCATCACAGACGTCTACAGCCTCCTCGGCCATCATTAGCTTAATATGCATCTATCTCCACATCATAGAACCGTCCAATATCGCGATAAATTCATTTACGAAACTTGTCTGTGTATTTGCGATCGCTCTTGGTGAGTGTTATATTAACATTATATAACGGTACATGTCTGTTAGCTGAAAACATGCATGCATCTACAAATGAAATAACGCAAACGAGTAACAGGAATTATATGTTTTTTTTTTTACATTGGTATTAATTAAACAGTGAATGAACTTATGTGAGAGGCGATACGTGAAGAATCTGATTAGTTTTAAGTTGTTGTTTACTCTGACAACACATGTCGATACATTTGTTTTGATTTAGGGAGATTTACGACAGTTCTGACGATACCAAAATAAGATACCCAACAATTTCCGGCAAACTTATCAAACTTTTTCGTTTGAATCAATTTTTACAGGTTACAAGGCATTATCTGCACTTGCAATTGCAATACGTACCTTGTGAGATGGTCCAGAATCTGGCATTTTGGAACATAAAAGGACCAACCGGTCTAAGCAAATAAGACTTCAGTATACTGTCCTAAGAGTTCTCCTAAAAATGCATGCACTATAAAGCTGACAAGAAATCTGATACGGAGAATTGCTTTGTGACCTACATACCGGACCCGTTCAAATAGTTAATGCGTAAATGTATCATTGGAAAACTTCAGTATTACATAGAATAAATTCATTATCTATTATGGGTGTAATGTACACCGTTCACTAATTCACATCGCTAAATACTATCTCACAAACTTGACCATTTCCCGAGTCAGTCCAGACTTTTTCATATCGAGAATGTATTACAATTTCTCGAAACCTAAACCCTTTTTTCTTTCCAGGGGGTGGGGTATATATATACCATACTTTTCTTCCCCGTTTCCCCTGTCTTAATCGTGTTCCTTTCTCCACGTCATTCCTTTCTGCTTCCCGTTAAGTTTCTTTCTACATCGCTCGTGTCCTCTTGCTTCCTCTTTTCTATATCATCAACGCTCGTTTCTGGCAATTTGAAAAATATTTTCCACTTCATTCTTTCATTTGTATATATTTTCTGATGTGGTGTTATTTCTTTTAATAATGGAAATTGATAAAGACTCTAGAGTGATAAAACAAATCTTTAATTCTAGTTTACCATATAGTGCTGCTTGTTTTGTAGCCAAAATTTGCGTTTATATATATCTTAAGTGCTGGTTTTTATTTTGTGTTATCACTGAATTGAAAAATTTCTTTGTATGTGTGAAGAAACTATAGGTCTAATTTCAACATTTTAACAAAGCGCAGTAGTTGGAAGATATCGAAATGAGTTCGTTTAATTACTAGATTTTTATTGGTCAAAAGTCGACATCAATGATATTGTGACATTTTACATAATCACTCTTATCATGCATATAATTAACCGACTTTTTTATAATTTAATGTCACAGCCGCTAATGCTTGGGGAGTGAACAGTATTCTCAGTGGTGCGACCGCCTTAGGAATAACGCAGCACGTGCAGCAGCAGCAGGAGTAGGGACAATCGCTGATCAATCGACGTCGAATATTCGACACCGGAC
>JZLH01S0380995.1:4435-23175 GCA_001188425.1 Eucidaris tribuloides
GGACTCGGGCCCGAGTCCCAAGCGAGTCCCTATGGGTTTTACAATGAGGAGCATTCTCCATGCTTTGATGCATTTTTCCACTTGTTTCCACATCATCCTGTATAATTTTCTTACATCTGTCAGGTATCACCTAGAGCACAGATGTATAATTCTGTATTTAATGAAGTTCTGTGTCTTACAGGACAAGAGCACTAAAAAGAGTGTGCCTCATTTTTAAAATGGTGTGTTTATTCAACAAAAGCTGTTTGGAACAAGCCTGTACTGAGTGTAGAACAGAGCAATTGAACTGTATAACTGAACCATAAAGGGCACTGTAACTATTTGCCACAGAGAAAAAAAAATATATATAGGGGGCCTACCAATACAATTTTTTTAATGAATCATGCATTTCATAGTTTTATATTAAGTATTTAAGGAGTAGTAATTTATGACTCCCACCTGACAACTCCCCAGCGGACGACTCCCACTTGATAACTCCTTCGCAGGACAGCTCCCCGTAAGATCTTCCCCAGGGACAACTCCCCCTTGGACGACTCCCACCTGACAACATCCCCTAGAGCCCTCCCCTGATAACAAACCCCCCCTCCAACCCCCCCGACAACTTCCACCAAGGAAGGACAACTCTCACCTGAGAACTCCCCTGAAGAACAGCTCCCCGTAGAGAACAACTACTCCCACATGACAACTCCGAAGGCAATCTCCCAGTGACGACTCCCACCTGACAACTTCCCAAAGAACAGCTTCCCATTGAACAATGCCCCAAGGACAACTCCCTAAAGGACAACTTTCTCCAAAGACAACTCCCACCTGACTGCTCAGGGGATGACACCCACCTGAAACTCCCCCATAGAACAGTTCCCCCAAGAATAATTCCCCTACGTCAACTCACCTCAAAGACAACTTCCCCGGGACAACTCCCACATAACAACTCCCCCGGGACAATTCCACTGGAGAACAATTCTCCCTGTCAGGGAGGAGTTTAACAAAGTTTGCAGTTTTGAAAAAAAAAATCCTTGCAAGAGACTTGTCCAGAGCGAGTCGTCCTCAAAGTGAGTTGTCCTTATGCTTCAATTTCAACCCTTTTTACGAATAATTGCAATCTGTCAAAATTTGGTGCTGTGGCGAGATTGGTAAGGCACATGCCTGATAATCTAGAGGTCTCGAGTTCGAGTCCGACGCCCGCCCGGCATTAATGTCCTTCAGCAAGACCTTTTTAATCTGCTTTGCTGCTCTCCACCCAGGTGTGTAAATGGGTACCCTGGTCGGGTCATTTAAAGCTTCAAGCGTGTAACAGCTGCTTATCTTAAATGTACCTGTCATGACCATGGGGTAATAATACACAGCGCATAGGGACGTGCGATAAGCTACGTGTTATGTGCTATACAAGAACGTGATATTATTATTTCACTTGTGATTTGTGATTGTAACTGGAGCAATCGAGTTAAATCATCAAGCGGAGTTCTTTTCAGAGATATACAAATACCTGCAATAGAAATTCAAATGATGAGTACTATTATTTTTTTTCAAAGAGTCCAATCTATTGTTGCATTGTTATGTTCATGGTTAAAAGTGTGGACAGTGATTTTTACTGCATTGTGGCTGTTAATGTTATGAATTGGTTATACATACATGTATTCAAAAGGCTGTGTGCAGTTTTGGTTAATGGTGATACATGGAATTTTCTCATATTGTGCATTTCAGAGGACTTGAGCCTACTTTACCAGTCCTTGGCCCTAGGCCTTGTAACATGAATATAATCTACCAATACAGTCATTGCTTGCATGCATGCTTGAATGTGTAATATAATGATATTGGTATTATTCCATGATATTACCATGGTACAACTATGGTACTATCATGGTACTACCACGGTACTACTATGGTACTACAGTGGTACTACCATGGTACTATCGTGGTACTATCATGGTACTATCATGGTACTACCATGGTACTACCATGATACTACCATGGTACTATCATGGTACTATCATAGTAGTACCATGGTAGCATCGTAGTAGTACCATGATAATATCATAGTAGTACCATGGTAATATCATGGAATAATACCATGGTAATATGGTAATACCACGCAATTACCATGGTATTACCATGGTAGTACCATGCCATAAATACTATAATCTGCCACAGTACAATAACCGGGTACTGCAATGGTACTATTGTGGTACTATCGTGGTACTATTGCAGTACTTCTGTGATGAATCCGTGGTAAAGGTACTGCCTTCATCTGTCAATTTACCGTACATGGTAAATCCATGGTCATTTTTTTGTAAGGGATAATAGTTCTGTTGTCTCGTCAACATAACACATACACTGTGGGACTCGGACTCGGATTGTAAGGACTCGGGACTCGGACTCTAAGACCATAGGACTCGGACTCAGACTCGGACTCGGAGACCCGGACTCGGACTCGGACTCGGACTCGTACTCGGAGACTGGGACTCGACTACAACACTGCTTATAACAATATTAGCACTTACAATTGTGTTTTATCATTTATTTCACTGACTGAGAAGCCCGGGGGGGGGGGGGCGGGACACTGTCATTACAACGTGTACACTATGCGCGTGTGAAAAAAATGCGTAAAAAGGGTTGTTTTTCATGGTCGGGCGGTGTACACGCGTACAGCGACAAGGGTATCAGAATCGCCAAAAATCAGGAATAAAAGGCGCTATATACATTTAGATAAAGGTTTACTTTAAAATGGATCTTGTCAGATTTGATATACTTGTTTAAGTATTTCTAGATCGATAGATATATTACCTTGTTTTAGGGTCTATTATTTGAACGTCCATACACGCGCTTGTGTACACCTTCGATGTCAGTGCCACCCCCCTCCCCCACCCCCCCCCCCCGGCTGATGTTGAAGCCAGGAACAACAGGAGGGAGACCGTGCATGAGTAGGAGAGAAAGTAGTTTGTTTTGAACTATTATTGCATAGTATTGCATTTTTTTTTAACTCTGCAAAGTTTTCTCTACTTCTGTCGACACGATTGGATTTACTAACCTAATTAAAGATTACATTCATATCCTTGTGCAAAGCGTGGACCCAGTTCCATAAAATATGTTGGTTCTGCCGGTCTGCAAATTAAAACATTAACCATTTCTAGCAGGTTTTATATTTTGTACGGCACTACAATATTAATATGGGCATGTAAAAAGTAGAGGCCATTTAGGCCCTGCATAACTAAAGATGCTGGTTATTTTAATTTCTACAATGTTTCACTTCAAAGACAGTTGGAAACATGAACTATTGCATCAGCTTTTGTTACGAGTGGCCCCCAGCCATGGCGGGCTGAGCGTGGCCCTGTTTTTGAAACCGAATCGATCTGTACATGTAACTAAGTGCCAAACGTAGAAGACACAGTAAAACAGCGAGTGATAGCGCCATCTGTCGTTTCATTTTTCTCAATTACAGTAGACTCTTGTTATCACAGAACTGAACCAGAAGGGTGTTCGCATTCACGTATTAAGTGCATTGGGACCAGAAATATCACTTTGTTATATCATGGTTGCAAACAAATTTTCACCTGTTGGACATGAGGTTTTTTTTTAAATAACGAGATTTTGTTACATTTGTTTGTTTTTTTGTATAACAAGAGTCTACTATACTGTAATATCGAAAGGTACAATTCATCTTATGCATCGTACGAAACTACACCATCAAAAAGTTCCGAATTTCAAGTCCAAGTATAGTAGACCTATTGGTAAATGGTTAAAAGGTGTAATTCTTCGCGACTACGTTTAGATAGACCTGCATGATCTATTAATGCCCTAAAATTTCTCGCTCTAAAACTCTTCCATTTTTTAAGAAACTACTTAAAATGTAAAATGTCGGTGATTCCCATAGGTATACCGCTACCTGGGGCCTATTGCATTAAAATTAAGCACAGAAATTTCTCTGGTTAAATATGAAAATTTCGGTTAGCGTGAATTTTACCATTTCATTTTCCCATAGGAAAAGTACTCCGATTAAAATAACCAGAGTTTTCCCTACTCAATGTTTCATGCAATAGGCCCCTGTTTTCGGATAATTTCATCATCCCAAAATGTCACTATAGGTACATGTATAAACAATTTTCAGTAGGCTTAATGTTGTTTTTATGTTTGGGGCGACAATAGAATACTTTGTGAAAGATTGACAAAAACGGTTGTCTGATCGGCCAAAACTATACTAGGGCTTTGCTGTAATAGTCACAGCATCTTTCATAAATTTCTTCTCTTTTTTCAGACAAAATACGAAAAACAATTTTCATCTAGCTGTCATTCCTCAACACATGCCCAGTTTCCGATGAATGTGAATTAGTCTCTTCAAACTGGCTTCCACTTCGAGCAGTTCGAACTCGCCACACGTTCTCGCGCTTCTTGTCACGCAGTGTCGGTAGTCGATCAAACTGGTGCAGAAATCGTTGGTCCGTCTCAGTTCGTCGTCGAACGTGATCGTACAGGATTTCAGGGCCGTGTGCGTGCAGCTGTCGTCACCGGGCCGCGGTTCGGTGGTCCACCACGGGAATTGGAAACCGCGATGTCTTCCGTGTCCTGTGTTTGAAAGACGCAAGCGATAGTAAAGGTGAAAACAACCAAAAAAAATATGATGTTCATTCTGCGTTATCCATTTTAACAACAATTTGCATAGAGCATTTAGGTGGCGATCCAGGGGGGAAGAGGGTAAAGCTCGTTATTTGACAATATTTTTTTTTTGGCATTTTTGATAGATTTTTGTTATCTACAAACCTGTTCAAAAAGGTATGTGTAAATTATTTAACTTTGTTAAAGCAGGGGGCAGGGGATTTCATATTTACACTCTTTACGTTTTAACAATGACGATGATTCACAACAAGCTGTTTTTTTCCGCGCGTGGGTATAATTTCGTCTTCGGTGTTTCAGCCCCCCCCCACCTCGTTACTTGAAATTGCCGCTATTACAAAATGAAATAAACGCCTGAAGCTTACATGCTAACAATTGCAATCATAGTAGCCAGAATTGGACATTAATGTAATTTGTTCCATCAATTGTTTATCTAAATCTAAATCTTTACGAATGATATTAAAATACACTAGCGTAAAAACAGTAAAATATATTGTGTAAGTTGGCTTTTTTTGGTGGTATCAATACTGACATTTTTTTTTCAAAATTGAGTTGTATAGTGTAGGGGACTCAGTACATAATGTTAAACATGCAGAACAAAAAATACTAATTAGAAATGTCCCTTTGTTTCATAATCCGCTTGTTAAAAGGACACTGAATAGGGCTTTAAGGCTTTGAACAAAATACATTTTGCTCAATATCTCCAAACCACCAAAATGTTAGTTATGCCCTTTTGTCATGGGGGGCAAGTACAGTGCATATGGAAGAGCGGCACCGTACACCAACACAAGTTTCTCATAAATAATATTGCGATATGTTACTCCCATTTACATTTCTCAACCTTTAAACCTGGTAACGCGTCATTCATTATTTAACGTAATTGCCAATAATTGTTTCCATTGATTTTATATTACCCGAATTAAGACTAATTACAAATGACCTGAGCTGCTACAATTTACATTAATTATATATCAAAGTAGAACAACTTACCTATAAACGCTTTAACCGAATATATGTAATATGGGATACAGTATAAATCCTTTTAAAAATAATTTCAGTCGGTTTGATATCATTTCTATTAATTTTGGAAGTTATTGTAGTGTAGGGGTGTTGAGTTTCTCTTCAAGAGGGTAGGGGAAGGACATAGCACAATCAAGTAAAGACCTTCAGATATTCGATTATTCGTTTAAACTGATACCAATGCACGTCAAACAATCGCAAAATCGGACCCTATACATGTATATATTGTAATCTGTAGTACCTCTGTGGCTCTAGATGATGTATAAATGGCAAACGACGAGACGGAAAATAGTCAAATAAACGTTGAATGTCAGACTGAAAAAAAAATACCAGAGTAAAAATCCGACTCCGTTGGCATTTTTTCCTGATAAGTGTGGCGTCCAGTACCAACCGAAGTGACCTCAGAGTCAGCACACCCTATCCATAGGTGTTTGCAGGGGGGGGGGGGTCAAGAGGGTTGTACGAACACACACACACACACACACACACACACACACACACACACACACACACACACACACACACACACACACACACACACACACACACACACACACACACCACCACACACACACACACACCACCACCACCACCACCACCACCACCATTTTCTTTATAAGTCCACATTTTTGCTACTTTTATTTCGAGGGCCTTTGACAATGACATAGATGAAAACAATTGATTAAATACATCTTGATCATATCTTGTTGTTATTTTATCGTGATAAGATCCAAAAACTTATGATCAGGACCATCTAGAAAAACAAATCTTGGATACACCCCTGCCACCCCACCCCGTAACAAATCATCCCTAATTTTCAACAATTAATATCGCCGGTTACAACATTAGGGAAGAGGATCAATTCCCCGTGCCTGCCCGTCTGCCACTTATTACTGCTAGTTTGCTATCCTCAGCCGACAATACACTTATGCATAATTTGCCTGGACAAAATAATCTAGTGAAATTACTATGCTTATTCATGTGGTTCATTGTAGACCTACGTCAGCCCCCGGGGGGAGGGGGGGGGGTACTTGCCTAGTAAGGTAAACGGGAGTGTGCCGCTCTAATAGGTGACTTTTCGCAAAAAATTCTTAAACATGGGTATGGTTTGGGGATAAAAAAATCCTTAAACATGGGTCATGATTTTGAAATTTTACGATTTACACTAGATATTTTCGCCTATTTCATCGCTAAAATGCACGAAAATGCCATTTTTCGTAATAAAAACCTAATAATAGGTACCATTTTCCGCCAAATGACCCTTGAAAAAGGGTCGGGTTTTCGACTTCAGCGGCACACCCGCCGTCGGAACCAAATCTGAGTACCCCACCCCCCCGGGCGTCATCAGCTACTACATTATTTTCTAGAATTACCGTGTTTAACCGATCTTGATCACATCTTGTTGTTATTTTATCGTGATAAGATCCAAAAACTTCTGATCAGGACCATCTAGAAAAAACAAATCTTGGATACACCCCTGCCACCCCACCCCGTAGAATTACCGTGTTTAACCGATCTTTTCTGCCTGGTATCCTGCTCTTCTTGGAGGAGGGATGATTCCGATAGATCCCCTTCGGGTTGGTCCCCCGTGTCGTCGGGGCTCGGCATCGAGAGTAGGCCGGCGAAGTTGAGATCAGGACAGAAGTGAGAGGTTTGGTAGTTGGCCACCAAGTCGATCACGGCTTGGGAATACGACGTCATGTCACACGTGACTCTCTCGTGCTCGATGCAATCAAAGTATGACTACAAGAAAAAAAAAGGAACACACGCATACACTTATAATCACTTATACACTTATCTCAGCGATGTCAGAATATCATTTTCATTCAGTTATATCGGTGGAGTTTAATAAGTAGTAGATTGTTAATGTTCGTTATAACATTTCGAATATATAAATGTGTTTTGGTGTCACCGTGAATGTGTTTATATTCTCTGATCCCGAGAGTTGATAGAGTTAACAAATCTGATCTTATCTGATCTTACCCTATCTGATCTGATCTTATCTTATCATATAAATCGTATTTTATCTTATCATTTCTTAGTTTATCTTAACTGAGCTTATCTTAAAGGTACTGTATAAAAAATTTCCATTTAAAAAAAGTGAGTTACATGATTCCTCATGCTAAACGTGTCTTTGATAAGGTCTAAAAATGAAGCCCTGAAAAAATACAATTAAAAATGATCATTAAGTGCTTTAAAAGAGTAAAAATCAGTGAGAGACCATTCCATTTTTCCCATAGACAGCTGTGTTGCAGATAATTCTATCGGCCGAGAATAATTTATGTGCCAGTTTTTAGACTATGTATTTTACCAGTAACAGCATAACTGTCTGAACTTTTGTGTTCTAGGGTGTTTATTTGTTTATTCAAACACTGTCAGATACGTCAGATAACAAAGTTTGACAATTTTTTCAAAATGGGTCTTCCACAATGTTATATAGTGTATCGTATAATCTTATTCATTTATTTATTTACTTATTTATTCATTTATTTATTTATTTATTTATTTATTTATTTATTTATTTATTTATTTATTTATTTATTTATTTATTTATTTATTTATTTAAGTCTTATTTTAGCAGGTAGTTTCATTCAGGTCCACAGACAAGAAAACCCCGCATAGAAAAAAATTACAAAGTCACATAAAATCACAACAAAACTTATCGGTATTACTTACATTGCACTACTAAAAACAATATAGATAGGTAACAAAACACTCAATGTTTAAATCTAAAATAATTCATACGTTTAATCAAAGTTCAATAAAAATGTCAAGTGAAAGGTAACTATACGGGAAACTAAAGACTTGTAAACCAATAAATGATTAAAGCGAAATAAAACAATATTATGTTAACACTGTTAACTTAACAGGTTAAGAAATATGATACCGAAATGTCGAAATCAGACGATTATGAAAAAAAAACTATATAAAGTGAATACTATGCTGTGAGCAGCATCGAGTATAGGTAAGTTGATAAGTGGCATCTCATCTCTTATCTTGTCTTATCTCAGCGGCGCAAATCCACGCAGGAATTCTATTCAAGTGGGGGGACACCCTATTGTTGTCGTCCCCCCCCCCCCCCGCACATGAATAGAATTCTTCGTGGATTTGCGCCCATGTCTTATCTGAATTGAAGTGAAATGAGTATATAGGCAAAATATACCTGGAGTGCTCGACAAAGTGTGCCTTGTTGTCCATCCCGTACGGCTGGATCTTGAATTCGAATGAAGAAAACAAACTCTTGGTCGCATCTCTGGATTGCCTCCAATTCACATTCTACAGAAGACAACAATAGGACCGCGTTGAATTAATTCGTTCATGTGTTTTAGAAATGTATCATCTTTTGCATATGCTTTTAAAGACACCATAGAACTAGAATGGAGACGTCAGAAACTATAAACATATCTTCACAGAAGATCGTCATTATGCACAGCATTGAACCAGAAAATCAATACAGTGAAACTTGCTCTAGTGACCACCTGAATAGAAGAAAAACCTGTCTGTAAAGACCACAATTTCGATTTTCCTTGGAAAGTGCTTTTCATTGAAATGTGTATCGCAGGAACCTGTACTTAAAGACCGCCTGCTCATAAAGACCACTTTTCTTGTCTCCCTTGGGCGGTCTTTATATGCAGGTTTCACTCTATTTTTATTATTAAAAATATAATGATTTCTATTCTGTATTGCCATACATTACGGAACAACTTAGGAATATACAAATATACGAACAGTTCAGAAATAGTTTGAAAACACACTTATTTAGCATTTTGTAAACAATTCCGAACCCAGTGCATCATCTCCTCTCCTTTTGTAAAAAGCGCTTAGAGACATGCTATTTTGCCTATGTATTATGCGCTATACAAAAATATTTCATTATTATTATTACAATCCTTCGTTTAAGCTATTATCTTACTAAGCTTTATATGATTATTTTATTATTATTATTATTATATTTTGGATGACGCACGGTTAAAAGAAAAACAAATCACCGGTTCCTTCCACTTTCCAGACGCGCCCTTAACAAACAATGTGTGTGACCAGAGATATTTCGCTAGTAACTCCCTCCCACACAGTTCAATTAAGGTATATGGATTCTCATTATAAACAAAATGACAATAATGTGATATCATTATCATTCCTTCTGTAGGTTGCGAAAAAGACCATCAAAATAGAATCAACCCAATAAAGAGATAAACATGTTGAATAAATTTATTCAATGGAATATACACAGATACACACACACACATCCATTATGTAATTACCGTACCTGTACTGTAAATCCATAATTGTATTTTAGTGTTACCTATATAATTGTTGAATCTATGACCTTACTTTAGGTTATTGACTTGGTCCTATGCACGGATCTATCCTTTTTTTGATAAAGAAATGTTCAAGTAAACAAAAATATATACTGACACTGCAATATATATTTACACTTTTCTTTACTTTCTGTTGAACCCAGCTTTTAAATAAGCTATCAGTTTGATGAATTAAAAATGACTTTTCTCGCATACATCTTTCCATGGCTGTAGTTTATCGGAAGTTAAATAATTCATTTGATATTTATTGCAATCATTTGAAGTTATTGGATTAAAAAAACAATCATTTCCAAAATAATGTTTGTTGGTAAAAGATGATTCAATAAACCACACAAATACAATTGATATTGTCATTTACGACTTCATAAAGCAGATCTGATATTTCTACGGGGAAAAGAAATATGACCAACATGCGTCTGAAATTCAATACCTTAGAATGTCACTCACAATTTCTTCGTGGTTTTTGACAAGTCAATAAAGAGTAACGAATTGTGGTATTTCATATTTCTCGTCTAATACGGTAAATCCCACCGTCTACAGTCGCTCATGACGGGATAAACTACAGGTATGACTTCAGGAAAAAGTGCAATGACTGCATTCTGAATTGCAGACAGGGTAAAATGGATTTATTCAAATTATTTTTTTTTTGGCAGTAGACTGAAAGTATACGCAATATTCTCTATTTCGCCTACGAAGAGAATCGACCATAGTTAATTCAGTTTTTCCCTTAACTATAATTCGCTGTCCTTTCGTCAGTATGAATGTCATTTCAAAATTAGTTGAAGTTTCTCGACGGGGATCGAGCTTACCAGTCCTGAAATGCATCAACCTTTTCAGCATACCACAATCACATTCAAATGCACATTCTGAGGAGATTGTTCACAACAGTAGTGAAAGGGTTAAAAGTAGATTATGTTTATGATATAGGTTAGTTTTTACAGCCGGGAAGGACTATAACCTTTAACGGCCAGTCACATTATCAAAGATCCAGTGTCACGGTGTATTCACACCAAAGAAACGGAGAGGGATTGGTCTTCAAAGGTATGACATCATTGGAACACTTGAAAATGCCTCAAAGCCCCCCCGCCCCCCCCAATGAGTTGAACTTATACGCAACTCTATACACTAACTGAATGGATCTCCCACGCTGAAGATTTGTCTGTAATTTTGTTTACTTAAAGGAGAAAGCATGAAACATACTAGTATTTTATTTTTTTCAACGGCGATGATGGAAAAATTAGAACCCATAGAAAGCCCACCAGCAGGTTTGGGCCTGCCACAAGGTACAATAGACATTAGTTAGTTCTAGAATGAGTCAAGACGTTTTGACTACAAGATTTTGACAGGATAAACCCTGGCCATAGTTACTTGATTCTAAGTATTTCAGCCCAATTGAGGTACTACGCCCAATCATGTCATTTACACTTTAATATGCGCACATTTTTCAGTGGTATTTGTGTAATGTCGCGTATTATCATGTGTTATAGTGGCCCATGTGAGAAGAAATGAAATTTATTTGTATCTGCATCATATATATAACAACGTGGGACACATTGAGTGCTTACCCCTCTGTTGCCACTTTTTGGTAAAAAAAAGGTGTTCTGCTGTCATTCCCTGCGGAAAATGATCGTAAATCCAATGACCGCCAATAAATCAACGATTCTTTGAAAATCATCCTTCGACTTCTTTAAACCTTGTAGAATTGAGCCTCGAACATGACTAATGACTAATTAACCACCCACTCTGCCCCCCCCCAACACGGGGCGGCGAACCGGGGAGGGGGCAGGGGGCACTTTGCCCCGCCCCCCGTCCAATTTTCCGATAGAAACAAAAATGCCCCTTTTTTCAAAATGAATGTGCGCCTTTTGAAATTCACAAGCTTTTTAAATCTACGCCCTTGTCGTTTCCTGAAGGTGATTCTCTTTTGTTATGCATATATTTTATGTAATATTTTTTTCTTCTTTCCATCATTTTCTTTTTTTTTTGTGCCCCTGACGGGGCATGTTTTCATAGCAAATAGACACAAAATTGGGTAATATATGTTCCAACCGGACATTTTGTGCGTAAAAAGGATTTGGCAATCTAAAAAAAACATCTTATGGTTCCTCACGGAGCAAAGATTAGCGCCCTTCGCTACTGTTTCTGCCCACACTCCTCCCACATTTCACCTGTAAGACAAATAGTGACATTTTTCTAAGTTACTTTAGGCCATTCTTTTTGTTTGGTAGGCCCCCTACTCATACTAAGTTAATGATTTTATTTTAAATAAACGCATCGTCAGCTGAAGGTGATTTTTTTCTCTTTTTGTATTTTTTATATCTATGTTTTTCCCACCTGCCGGGTCACGTCATATAAAAAAAAACTTTGTTCTAAGCGAAGAGCATAATTATGAACCTAATGAAGGGCATTGCCTCTAACTTTAGTGCCCTCGGGGTGGCAAACTTGGCCGGCTCTCATCTTCTAATCTTGTAACATTTTTTATTTGCTTTTCAACGATGAAAGTGTCCTTCGTGAGAGAACTATCCCACGAGTTGCCTTTTATTCCTCTTCAACAAAGAAATGTCACATTATCTGGGGAAGAATGCCTCCTTTTCTGATAAGGCAGAAACTTTGCGCTAGTCTACAACAGGCGCGATCTGGGGGTGGCAAGGGGCGATCGCACCCCAATGAAAATATTGGGGCGGGACATCGATTTGAACCTCCCCCCCCTCATAATTTTGACAACCTTGAAAATTCATGAAACGTAATCAAGAAACTGTCTAAAAGTAGTGTAATACACAAAAACCAGTAACTTTATATAGAAAAACTATATCAAATTTCATTTTTTCGCGGCCGCTTTCGCGCGCACTAGTTCTACACTACCACTTTGGCTGGCGCGGGTGCGTCGCAACAATTTTTACAATTTTCTTACTTGTTTCATCGCCAATCAAAATAAATGGATCGACGCCCCTGTTTTACAATATTACGCATGACTTGCACATATTCAATTAAGTATATTCCAGGATGCGCTATATCGTTGCAGAGATAGGGTACGTAGCGTTTATTAGCCCCAGAATAGACCACAAAGGCGAATTTCACAACCTGAAATTTCCAAAATCTTCGCCAACCGACTCGCTCGCGTACGCTCACTCGGGAGTAATATATATTATTTCATGCTTTTAATCATAAATCCCCCTTCAAAAAGATTTGCTAACACTCCAAAAAATAATCGGTAGTTGTAATTACCCGCAGAATAGACCACAAAAACGATTCAAACTATAAAATGTCCAATTTTTCCCCGAAACCGCCTCGCTCGCGCGAGTAGCATCATTTATTTCATTCGTTTTCATAATGCAGCAAGCCCTTCAAGAAAGATTGGCTGAATTTACATATTACCGCGGAAAATTAAGCTACTCAATCAAAAACGTAATCTGATGTGAAAATATGTGCGTGCTCCACCAATGCCCTTTTTTGGCTTTGCCCCCCCCCCAACGAAAATACGTTCCGCCGCCCCTGCCCCCAACGATAGACATACAATGCTGCAAGCGCACAACTTTACTCTCGAATGAAATTGAATATTCGCTATAAACTTTAGAATTAAATAGTAGATTCTGAATATGCAGAAAATTGGGTCAAAAATTGAAACGGTCAAACAAGTTATGTCGTCGCAAACATGAAAAAGTTATCATAGGAAAATTTCTTCCTATAAACCGCATACAAGCCTGCGACTCTTTAGACTTAACTCGCCTATTGCGGCATCACGATTCGGGAACCAAATCGCTAGTTTGTAGCGAATTTGCTCGCATATCCGCGAATCTTCGATTAGAGAGTTCTTTGCTTAGAAAGTTGTGCCCTGATAGCACTTTAATTATTTAAAGTAAGGAATATGAAAAATGAGCGTGCGACAATAAAATTACCTTGAGCTACGACCCACAGAAAGCCGTGTCTGACGAATTCATCCTGTGATAGACTTCGATCCCCATCGACATCAAAGGCCCCGAACAGGATATCCAGCTCTTCATCGGTCATATTACCATTTTGCATGACGTATTCCTTCCGGGTCACCAGACCGTCGCCATTGAGGTCGGTGTGTTTAAACACTCTTCGTCTCGCTGCCCTGTTGTTGGTATACTCCCGTTTAACTCTGTAAAATATTTTAAAAGTAAGAGTACATCAGACCTAACAAAGAAAATCATTCATATTAAAAACACTATTGAACAATGAGGAGGTTCAACTTTAAAAAGTCTAACTTTGATATCCCAAGGGCGTAGGCTGGTTTGGGCATGGGGAGGTGCACATCTTGGGGAGGTGGAACGGGGAGGTGCACATCTTAGGGAGGTGGAACTAAAGTTGAGAGAATCAGGCGTTGAAAGCAGAAAAGGTGGTGCAAATTTCTTTTTGTTTGGCCAGGGGCAGAACTCTCTGCTTCAGTGAGGGGGGGGGGGGTGCACGTGCACCGGCACACCCCCAGCTACACCCTTGTTGTTTTTGTTTTTTTTTGTTTGTTGTTTTTTTCGTTCTTATATTTTATTTTTTCTTTTTTTCTTTTTTTTTTCTAATAGGGTGGAACTCCTATGGCTCTGCGGGAGGGGGGTGCACGTGCACCCAGTGCACCCCCCCCCCAGCCTACGCCATGTATCCGAACTACGTAGCCTTATGCGAATATTGAGTACATGCGCGTCAACCTTTGTCTCGGCGACGGCCCGGGACAAATGAACTCGGATAACATGTGTTGTTAGGGTCACATCCGACAACAGAGTCAACGTTGACTCCAAGTTGAACACCATGTAGATCCGCGTCAAACCCTTACCTGCGGCACCCTTATTGACATCAGGTCTCTAGATTGAAGTGCGACCTAATGTCTCGAACTGGGTATTTGTAATAGCATACAGTTATATTTTTTTTAACCGTGTACACGTCTACAATACAACGAACACGAGTACAAGATCAGTGTTTCCGCGTCAATTACATGTATTTCTCTTGTATAATTCGCGACTTATTCGGAAGAAATCCCAAACGCAAGGTGTGGGTTTTTCGCTACAGACATTCGAACGCAAGTATATTCGTTTAGGTGAACTAACCACACGTGTCTTGCTTACGGGAAGACAAAATACATTACATGTATATACTCTTCTCGTATGTACCTTCCTTAATTATGCTTCTCACTGCTCTACACGGTTACGAGAAATCGCCACCCGTGTACTCGTTGGTAAATGGACGAATACACGGATCGTCCGTTTACGCGTCAAAAGAAGATGCAGGGGGCACCCAAAGCAGGTCGGATTTGACTCCGCGGGTATACTGGATCATGCAATCAAATCCAAGTCAACTGACCCAATTCCAGGTATATACTGCTCGTTTCCAGCTATGACCGGAACAGAGATTTTTTTTTTTCAAGAGTCATTCTGATTCCAAAGGTTTGGCACAACTTTTTTAGTCAGTGTTCGTGAAGGAAGAAACAATTTATTGGTCGATCACGAGCGCGGTCATCTGGAGAGTTTAACTGAAGACCAAAGTTTTAAGTTTTACAAATGTTCAAATTCCGTTTTTCTCCGTTTTACAAATGTCAGAACTCCGTTTTTTCTCGCGTTGTTAATTTTGCAATTGAATTTTGCACTTGTCGTTAATTTTTGTTGAAAAATCACAAATAACGTCAAGCTTATACTTAAGGTCATGGAGGTTTTGATTCGCGTTTTGAAAAAAATAATCAGGTATTCTTTTGGCTTTATTAGACATCGTTTTGGTAAATTCAGCTTAGTTTTGTTCAATAACTAATTTATTATTTTTACTTTTGGGGAATATTTAGGCATGATATTTTTATTTTTTTCATTTTGGGTTAAATGCTGTTTGCCGCGCGTTATCCCTCAAATTCGTGATTTATCTGCGAAAAATCGCAACGCGAAAACTTCGGTCTTTAGCTATGAATATAATTTCATCTACCTTAAGATCAACACACCATTCGAACCAGAAAAAAGTAAAGGAGAGAGAAAGGATAAAGTAAACAGAGAGACAAAAAAAGTCTGAAAAAGTTATCACAATAATCTGTATTTGTGTCTCCTTTACACTTTGATAGCAAAAAGGTATAACTGTGAAGTATTGATGAACTATTCCGGTTAACAAGGAATATAAACTTTTAACAGGGGAGCGGGTATTCTCGCAAGTAAACAATGCATAAAGTATTCCAGCAATCTGATCCTGATTATTGGCTGTAAGGGAAAACTCAATGAGTAGTGAAATTACGTTTTCATAGAAAAGTTGCCTACAACTTTATTTCAAGCGAACCGTTCATCGTGCTTTGTGCTTGGCTCACAAAAGTCACGTCTTCTCCATCAGCGATTAATAATCGATTTAAGTCCTCCGCGGGGTATTGAGGCTGAGCGAATTTATATGAACATTCAATCCCGCTGGCGAAATGACGCAGAAAATGTTTCTCACGCAGTAGAGCCATGTGATGAAAAACATGCACATGCTGCCCGACGGCAGTGAAACCACATTCTAATAAGTGCGAATGTGATGTTTGAATGTCACTCACAAGTACTTAAAGGTAGCAACACGCATTTGCAAGACGTGTCAAAGCAACATGAACTCTTTTCAAACTTGACCTGAAGTTAGAATACAGTTACAGTATGTGTGAGAAATGTCACACTAATCAGTCAGTTTTATATATATATATATATTAAGTTCAACATATATAACCTCATGATTTTCAATCAACAGAAATCTAAACATTGTATTATTTGAATTAAACGCGGTCTAAGTAGGGATGACACTTTTAGAAAATTATTTTAAAGCTGTGATTTCTCTCATAGCCTACTCATGGTAAAAGGTGATGGGCGATGTATGTTTCTATAACTTGTCGTAAAACTCACATTGAATATATTTCTCCTTGATTTTATGATGCGAGCTTGCAGATAAAGGCACTACCTTTAAGAGAAGTTTATGTGATCGGTTGATAGTATAGACAAGGAGATTTGTGCTGTATCCTGCTCCCATATACACGCAATAATCACGTATAATGTCGACAAAGGTCAATTTAACATTTCAATGTGAGAAAGTTTCGTGTCAATCATGAGTGGGAAATGTTGGAATCCAAAACTGGAGACAACACTGGATGATTCACTACAATCATGACAATGCCTTACAAAAGTTTAACGGGCTACATATGCACATGCATCACTTCTTTTCTATTCGTAAAATTTTAGTTACGTTTTATCATTGATTTCCCTCTCTTTTTCATTTCGAGGAAACATGCAGCTACAACAGAACAGTTAAATCCTTCTCTCCTCCAAAAAATGTGAAAAGTTCACGCTTACAAGAAATTACCCCTTCTCGAAATATCCCTTCTTGATCCTTCTTGATGAAATCGTTACATTCTTACAGAGAAAGTTTGAAACATTCTTGTCAGTGATATAACCAGGATGTTTCAACAGGAGTTTCAAAAAATAAATTCTGCTCCAATGACAAGAAATACAGGAACGCTTTCAAATCAATATTGCTTGTTTTTACTGGCAGGGTAATTCGTATCTCCCTTCAACTTTTGACCAAACTTACACTTTCTTTACCAAGAAAACAATATTCTTACCTTTTCAGTTTTTACTAGCCGACCAACAGGTGGTGGCATATGGCCCCCTTTGACTACGCCTACAATTCAATACAGTAAGTCGAGATATACATAAAATAACTATCGATGAATGTGGATTACATTAGACGAAATTCAATAAACAAAATGGACTTAATTTTGATATTGACGTGATTGGCGAAATTAGTCTGAGGTTACATCCTACGGGGGGGGGGGGGGGGTCGATAATGTCATATATGAGATATCAAAAATACAGATATATTAAAAGCCTTCAATAATAAGAAACAAACAAACAAACAAACAAACAAACAAACAAACAAACAAAAAGTCCCTGTATCTCATACCAATGACTGCTGTAATCAATCTACGGGATATGAACGACGGTTGTGCCATAAACCTTCGGTACTTGTAACTTAAAACGCTAGTTTTTTAGAGACTTTCCAAATGAAGATTGCTGCCTTTAAAGGTATTGTAAAAAAAAAAACTCTTATCTACGCTCTCTATGTTTAGAGTGTGTCTGACATGGTCTAAAAAAGGAAACTGTGAAAAATCTTACGCAAAATTAAATAATAAAATAGCACCAATTTAAGGACTACGAAAATATTGAAAGCAAAACAGACAACTCTTCTGAAGACACCGGATCGAGGTATCATCGTGAGAAATAAAACCGTTTTCAGTTACCATGGTAACAACATTATTTTAAATGTCACGGTGACGACACTCTTTCCCAGCATTCTCAATCTTCAGGCATATCCCAGACGTTCTCAATCTTCTCACTCGTCGGAGGAGAGCTTATCCTAAACAAACAATTCATCACAGGGTCGTAACCTGTAGGTGGTGGCAAGAGCAGAGAGGTTAATACCTACCCTTTACCGGTACTGGTGTGCGAGGGAATTAAGGGGTGTGTGTGTGTGTGTGTGTGTGTGTGTGTGTGTGTGTGTGTGTGTGTGTGTGTGTGTGTGTGTGTGTGTGTGTGTGTGTGTGTGTGTGTGTGTGTGTGTGTGTGTGTGTGTTTGTTTATGTGTGTGTGTGTGTGTATGTGTGTGTTTGGTGTGTGTGCGCGTTTGTGTGTGTGTGTTTGTGTGTGTTTGTGTTTGTGGTGGGGGTGGTGTATTGTGTTGTGTGTTTTATGTGTGTGTGTGTGCGTGTGGTGTGTGTGTGTGTGTGTGTGTGTTTTGTGTGTGTGTGTGTGTGTGTGTGTGTGTGTGTGTGGTGTGTAGGGGAATGTTTTTCTCAAG
>JZLH01S0381039.1:0-14272 GCA_001188425.1 Eucidaris tribuloides
CGTGAAAACGAGATGAAAGGAACATTTTCGCACGTCCATTTATGACCTCTATAGCAACATAAGACCCTCCTCTCTTTTCAATTCTTTGAAAGAAATAACTTACAATATTACAGTCATGGACAAAAGTTTGCAATATATTTTTCCACCAAATGCAGTTTTCAGTCATATCAGGAAAAGGTTTCTTGTCCTGAAGTAGAGACAGGGATGGTGCCACAGGGGGGTCAGGGGGAGAGCGGCCACCCCTATATTTTATCATTAAAATAACGGTAATTTTACTGTTTTTCGAAAATATCGCCCTCCTATTGTTGTTGATTTTACTACTAAAAAAAGTGGGCAAAAAATGTTTTTTGTCGTCGTCGGCCCCCTCCCCTGCTTGTCGGACGGTTGTGCGATGGCGTGGGGTAAAAAAAATTGTTTGGCAGGCAAAATTTTCCCGACGGATTTCGCCCCTCTTAAAATTTTACCGAGGCGCCGCCCCTGAGTCGAGCCCATTTGAACTTAGTAATAAAATGTTCTGCATGGGTAATTGATCATTATTTGTGAGAAATCTGCAGGGCTACGCAAAGAAATAAACATATTCCAAACTTTTGTCCATGACTGTAGGCCTATTTGATAGTCATTTTATTACGTTGATCAATTACAGATGAAGTAGAACAATTATTCTATAATCTGGAATCACAAAAATCCAACACTAATAATATTACATTAACTTTTTAGGCCTACAATTTTTTTTATCTAATAGTGTTCCAATTTCGTCTGCAATGTTTTGCAAAGTCATGATGTTAAAACACAGACTTGTTATTGGTCTGTACACATATGGGCCAGGGCAATGTGGCGGCCATAAACGTCTTGACCCCTATTGACCCGGAACTTCTTAGTTTTACAATTAACCGTGGGCGCCCTACCTGACATTTTGGAATGCCGTGTCGTGCGGTTTTGTATACACGTGCGGGTCGTTAAGAAATACATTTATCTTCAAATTTATACAGGTGGCGTATTATAAGAGATGTTATCTGCAAAGGTTTCAATTTCTTTCAGGGGCTGCCAACATGATAAATTATTTTCATGGTACAGATCATAACGGTGTGCACCACAGAGTTAACTCTATGGTGTGGTATGACTGACAGTGTACAGGGCGCCCACTTTTATTGAAAATGAAACTACCGTATGATGTCTACTTCTGTTGCATTCGCAGCGCGTAATATGTTTATACAGGTGTCTCGTAACGGATACGATATACTGATGTACGATGGGAGAAGACATTGGTCCCTTCTCACCACGGTCTGCTGAAATATTTGTACGCCACAATGTTTTTCATTTTGTCTTATTTCATTTTTTCACAATTTGATCTCTCTTTTATTTTGTGAGTTTCATGAAGAAAGGTCACCAAAGTTCCCGAAATAAACATCTATATGGTTTGTTTTTGTTTTTTTTAAGCAGAAAAAGAAGCAGTCCCAATGACCACTTTTAAACATCTCTGATTTTCTCTAATGTCTTAAAATTCGCATTAGGTTACATTCCTAAGTTTTTTTTTTTTTTTTACCAAACTCCAATGAACGAATAAATGATGTTAACGTCACAAAGCGTTTAACATAATTACGTAAAGAAAATTAGTAAAATCTAATTTGATCTGAAGTACGTGATAAGACAACCTGTTCGGCATTCTTTCGGTCAAAAAAATTGACACGTTCATAACACACTCATGAAGTACGCCCCCATGCATCCTTTTCGAAAGAGGAAATTGGTTGACCGTTATTCCTCGGTGGACGCCCGGGTGGACGGTCTTGAGTGACCATGTCAGGTGGGATTGATATTAATCTGACAAGACAAAAAAATACGGTTATCAACTCAACCAATCTGCATGAAGATGTCGTCATAAATGACGTCATTCACATGCAATACCCCACTAAAAAAACAAGAAAACACAACCATAAACAGATCTTGAGTGCAGTACCGGGGTCAAAACGGCTTAGGAGTTAACGCCTATATGTCGCGTCCTTACTATGGATTGAAGTTCCGCCAATTCAATTGCAATAACAACAAAGAAACAAAATCAAATAGTGCAAAATAATGTAAACATTTAATGGGTCCACCTAGTTTAGTTGTTACTACAAAAAGTCATCATGCTTCCGTAAACCCATCATTGCATTTTCGAAAAATGTAAACATTTTTTTTTTAATGTTGACCCTTGGCCTAACGATCGACTTTTGTCACACTTGCATGATTATCCCTTAACATGACAAAGAAATTACAGCTCTATGGGCATTACGTGTATTGTCTGGTGCATATTTGCTCCTTTGGCATTGTAAAAATCGTACAAATAACTATTTAGAACAACGATTTTTAAGATACTATATAACATTGTGGAAGCCTAGTTTAAAAAAGTCAAACTTTGCTATCTGACATAATCTGACAATGTTTGAAGGGACAAATAAACACCCCAGAACACAAAACTTCAGACATTTATGCTGTCACTCGTAAAATATGTACAGACAAAATCGGCACATGAATAATTGTCAGTTGACGAAAATTCTGCGACACAGCAGTCAAAAACTGGAATAGTCGCTCAATGATTTTCACTTTTTCAAAGAACGTGGGCTTCATTTTTCGACCTTATCAGAGACACTGGCAGCATGGGGTATCATGTAGCTCAATTTTTTTTTAAATAATTATTTTTAAAACTGGAAATATTGTTATACGATGCCTTAAAGGGATCATGGGTTAGAAATACAACAATACTGTTCGTGTTGCTGTTTGTATAGAATAATTCTGTTCCCCGTGCCTACAAAATGACTTGTATTAAACAAATTACACAGTGCAACATACAACCTGTTTTCATGTGGCACGAGAAAGGTTAAACCTTGAAGTTGAGCTTGAACAATCATCAGAAAGCAATCAAAGTTGCTGACGTTGCTGGATGTAAGTCATTCTGATACGAAACGGTCAATTAACAGTGAGAAATGTTGCACGAGAATTCCACAAAAAAGATGCGCAAATTCCAGACAGGTTTGGCAACCCAAGGGGATGAATGATATGCTTATTTTTTTTCTCGAGAAATACATGAAAAGTTTCGTTGCAAAACGCACTAAGTCCACTTCCACCAAAATGGAGTTATCATCATCAACACATTAACCACCTTCTAATATCTAGCAATAGTGTAACATCAGAAGCCAAATTACACAAGAATATAAGGCATATCTCAGATTTACCTTTATTGTTCCATCGGCGCGTACGCTCGTGCAACAGAGGCGTCGATCCTGGGGAAGGGGCAGGGGAGAGATCGCCCCACCAATGAAAATATTGGGGGGCAAACGTATCGATTTGCCCCCCATAATTTTGACAAATTCATAATATGCAATACAAGGATATGTTTTAGAAAGCATTGGAAAGCACTATAAAACCATTAAACTTAGCCTAAAAAATACCATCAAATATCACAAAATTCTGTATTGTAATTTGGCGCGCGGATCGCGCCGAATTTTTTTTTTTAATACTTTTTTTTTCACTTTTGCTCACCCCCAATCCGAAACACGGATCGACCCCCTTTCGTGCAAAGAAATGCATTTTCTCAAAAGTTACGAAAGTGGACTAGGCCCACTTTGCAATCAAACTATTTACATAAAAAATGGACAATTTCTTCGTAGATAGAGTATTTGAAACATGCATCTTGACATACCGAAGAAGGAAAAAAAATATTCCAGGTGGACCAGTATGGCACTTGCAATCATAACAACACCCGACGTACAGCCCGCCCCCTCGCGTCTCTATTCGTCACATGCCCTTGGCGTTGACCCCTAAACATTCCAGATTCCACGTTATTTACGTGCAATATCCATTCTTGCCCAGGTGTGTTTCGCGATGATAGCCTGTTTATAATGTGGTAAGAGCCGTTTGCTGAGAATTTGTCGAAGGTGAGGTCTTGCCCGTCGAAAGCCCAAATAATCACATGATAATTAATTTCCAAGCTCATGCGCTTATATTTGTACTTCCAGCAATCGTCAGAGCAGGGACGCTCCCTAAAAGAAATCGTTTTCGTCGATTGCTGCTAAATTGTCACAATAATACTCAGCATGAAATAACTTTCAAACTTGATCTGTAGTACGAAAATACATCTTTTAAAGAACCAGGATGGGGTCAGGTACGGGGCGATGCACTTCCTGATTTTTTTTTCTCCATTAATTGTTGGTTGGATTTCGTTGTGTCATATACTGACAAGACCTTATGATTTGGTATGTAAAATCACCCTGCTGTGTACATACTGCATGTTTATTTTTGTTTTAATATTTGCAAAACAGTGGGCAACAGTGCACAAGCGAAATTTGATTCGGAGGTAGCACAGTTTCAAAATCCCCCATCTTTCGGCCGCCGTAAAGAACTCGTTATATCGTTTTTAAAACTAGACAAATTGTTAAATAATGCATTTAATGTTACAATTACTTGATATACTCTTACTGCTGATGGTGATCAGTGTTCTAAGGATAATAAAATTCTTCTTGTTGGTAAATCCCGTTTCCAAGATCCACAATATATCTCACACAACCACCATTCCTCAACGCAACAAATTCTACGACGAGCGTACACGTCACAGAACTCCGAAGACAATAAGCCAATCAGAAGTTTTCATCTGATGACTGCCTTGTCACGTGGTGTGATATGCTTGATAATTTTTGTCCATCTTGCGTTCTGGGGCATATACCTTGCTATTGGAAGCAAGCCAACATTCCAACTACTAGAACCCTAGCGTTCGGGCAATAAAACCCGATATACAACTTACTTCTGTTTGCAACTTCATGGCGTGCGCCGGATATTAGTACGCGATAATGTTAGATTCAAGACTAGTTGCGGAGCGAAGGAGAAAAGGGGGCGGGGAGGGGGCTGGGCCAGACCCCCTCAGGTCCCGTATATATTAGTATGCAGATATACATTGATGAAACACCGGCGTTGCTGGGACGCGAAGCAAGGGCATGGGCTGGGGGTGCACTGGGTGCTTGTGCAGCCCCTTTCTCGCCGCTGAGGCAAAGGAGTTCCAACCCCTGAAGAGGAAAAAGATATTTGCACCCCTTTCCCGTTTTCAACAGCTGATTTTCTAAACTTTAGTTCCACCTCACCAAGATGTGCACCTCCCCGTGCCCACACCTGCCTACGCCTTTGCGACTCTGCTACATCTATACCTTGCTCTTCAAATGCTTTGCACCAATTTTGAGTGGATTGAACCCTGTCAGAAATTGTCGGCTACGCCACTTTTTCAGACAGAATCTTTGATATCTTCACAGGAATCGTCACAGCAGCTTTTGGAAGAATGTAGAAACCTATAAAACATATTAACGTGGTAGATTCATTAATGTTTCCGGGCAGGTGTTGCATGTTTGTTTCGCAATTCTCTTGGTTGCTCCTGTGAATTCCTAAATAGTCTGAGGTATGTTGTCTATTTTCTCGTCGTTTTCAATGGGGACGGGGGGGGGGGGGCTGGTAAAATTAAGGTCCACAAGAAAAAGTTGATATACAGGAAAATATCATGTGGAATAATAGCATTAAAGCATTATAGTTGGGGAAAGGGAAGTGGAGCTCGGTTGACCGGTGTTCATCCACCCAGCTATTCCAGTTTGGACGCTGATTGGTTTTAAAAGTGTCACTTTGTGATCTCACTCATAATTATGTTTGTATAGATTGGCCGAACTAGATACAGCGTGGTATACGTCCATCCATAATTGGACCATATGACATCATTTCTTCGGTTTCTATAGATGAGTAACGTGTATATGAGCAGAAGGAGACAGGTATAGGAAGGAAGGTGGGTACTTTGTTTAATTGCATTGCGTCTGCTTTGACAAAAATCAAAATAGAGATTTTAATGTTTTAGACAAAGACAACAGTAACCTGGGCATTTGAATTATGATTATTATGCGGATGCCATGGACACAAAGTAAATTTAAAGGTATTGGCTAACATTTACCACAGTTGAAAAAATCTGAGCTACATGATTCTCCATGCTACCATTGTCTTTGATCAGGTCTAAAAATGACGCCCTGAAAAAAATTGTATTTCAAAATGATTATTTAGTGCTTCAAAAAAGTGAAAATCGTAAGTTGCCATTCTTTTTCACCTGGAGACATTTACAACAAATTTGTGGCTTGGTATGGTAGGTACTTGAAAAGTCCACTGAGCCATTAAAAAAAAAATCAATATTGGGAAATACACTTTGGTTGAAATTTGCTTCTACACGCAGTGCGGCTTTAAAATCGTCTGATTTTGGCATACAAACAACAATGCGTGTATTCGTATTCGTTCGTACCACGTTAGCTTACTGTGTATTGATAATGCTCGGTGTGAATGATTAGTCCTGGTGCGAGCCCCGTCGATAATGTGAAGATTGACGTTTTTTCTACTCAAAAATATCGTATGTAAAGTCTATAGAAATTTATAGCAATAATGCCGCGAGGGTTAATGATGAGAATATTGTGTAATTCCTTGATCAGGTTTAACCCTTTGAACACTGGTAAGGAGATATCTCGGGCGTCTATGGAATATGCGTATTATACCCAACCTGTAATAATCTATGCACATTTTGATATGGGTGTATCTTTGGTGGTAAATAACAGGACGTTTTTGTTATGTATAGTTGCAGGACGTTTTACTGAAATCATGCCCGTATCGCGACGAATAGGTTGGTAGACAAGGACTATTTCTCAATCATGATAATTATGAATGTGAAAACGGATTTGTCTCTTCTAGGAACCACTCGTGACAGTGTAAATGCACTTTTGCTCTAGCAATACTCACGAAAATGTTGCAACTCAAGCTTATGGATATGAGTAAGCCATGGGTAGTTTTGCAGCTATTGTCTGCTGTTTCCTTTTGGAATTAGACTTATCCCCCAATACGTGGAAATTCTTGACACCATTTTTGAAATTCGACACCACTACTGTAAGTGCAATTAATAACAATGTTCATGACAAAAATGTTTCGTTTCTAGAAAAAAAATATACGAACAAACCATAATTCGAGGAAAGTAATATAGGGTCTAACTACACAGGATCAAACTTTCCTCAAAAGTTGCACGCGAGTTTCCATGATTTAACATAGATCAAACTTGAAATGTATGATGAGAAATTTGGTGAATGGACACCATTAAAGTTCAGACTCGGAATTCGTAAATGCACATAACTTTCACAGCTGCGGCGTCGGTGAAATAATGTGGCTGTACCACCAAAAACGAAAACGGAGAACTTTCGGAAATAGTTGTGGGCGCTTACTTCAGTTTTCCCGGATGCTGTCGTTTTCTTTGCGGTTACGAACAGCCGGAAAACTAGACTTTCCAGACAATGTCACAATGATGCATGTTATACCTGGGTTTTGTGATTTTTGTCTGAGTTTTGAGGGGATGGGGGTGGGCTAGGTGTGGGAGAGTCACCTTATACGGTCGGGAACACTTTTGCACGATAAATAATCCACATATTTGGGAGCCGCGGTTACATACCACATTCGCGCCAATGTAGGGAAACGATCAATTTCAGGGGCAAGGACGTCGATATCGTCTTTCAACTGGGTTGAATTTACCGTCTATTTCTGGTGGTTGTATTCTGAATGGAAAACGGCGAACATAAATCGATTTTGATATGCTTGCTTGGTTCAAAGTTTGCCGAAATAGGCTGTGGGGTCAGACGTTATGCCTAAAGTACAACGATTCTGAGATGTAAATGATTCAGACCGTATCATTCATTGTGCTGGTTTTGTTAGTATAGTTTCTAACTCCAATGGACATTTTTGTTTTTAAATCTGTGAGAAAAAAAAGTTTTACACCTGAAGAATGAATGTTTCTTCCGAGTGATTTAAAGTACTTTTAATCTCTATTTCTCTTTCTTAAAAACAAAACAAAACAAACTTGTGAATATAATAACATATATAATGATGTAGCAGGTAGTTTTTTTTGTTTGTTGTTGATTTTTCTAAAGTAACCCTTCCCATACCAAACCTGTGCACGGGATTCGTTGCAAATGGGTAGGCCTATAGGCCTACAAGTCAAAATTGAAAGTTACGGAGACAAAAACTCCAATAAACACAAACCCAAAAGTTAGTTCAACAACTAGAATCTCATGTAGATCAAACGAATGAAAATTGCCATTTGCGTACCCCTTCCCCACACAATCAAAAGCAAATACATGAATAAAAACCAAAGAGGTGGTTGAACTTCAACCATTCCCATACCCCCTCGCCTACATAAATAGATGTTACTTGATCCACAGTGTAAACTTGCATGCATTTAAAGTTGGAGCATGGGTTGTGGTTAAACACTGTTTTAGTTCTGTTCACTGTTAAAATATTTAAGCTCATTTCTAAGTAGAGCAATGCGGAGACCCCTGGCAAGAACCAAAAAAAAAAAAAACTTTTTAATTGGGTTGTTTTATGAGCAGACATTACCTTCGTACAACATTCTGTTCAAACCACATTCACACTTGCCCCAAATATGCAGAATGCCAAAAATAGCAGGCATTAGAATAAATTGAAAAGAAGTATAGCCTAGGTGGAAGAAGTGTACCCTTTTACCGTCTGAATAAATGAATTTTGCTCACAGCTTGTAAATTATAAGAATCGCTTACTCTTTCTTTGGAAATCCCAGTTCAATGTTTGAATTCGTACCTTATTCTTCAATATACGTTTTATGTACAGTTTGCATTTTTGCAAGCACGATGCACAATGCTTTAAACCTCTCATGTGTGCTTGTCAAGTTCTTAGTGTCGTCTGGTTGCTCAGATTTGGGCAGATTATTTGTTAAGGAATTACATTTGGCAATAAATACGTCATATTGGTCAAGTCGAGGAAGGTTTTGGTACTAATTTTGACTGTTCCATTGATCAATGAAAGAAAGTTTCTACAAGCCCAGGAAAGCAAGTTTTGCGGACAGACTGGACAGCCATGGTTCAAAATGTAGGTCAAAGGGTCACTGCTGAGTCATGCAAAGGCATTTGATAGGTTCTTTGACATTTGCTCCAGTGACAACATGGTCAAACGACTATTGTACAATCCTCACCTCGCCCTTAAACATAACCCTAACTCAATCCTACGATGTTCTAACCTAGAAATACAATGACAACCCTAATCCTACATGTAGATCTTTGTCTTCTGAGATATTGTCATCGAAAATGCAATCAAGTTTACACTGTGGATCAAGTAACATCTATTTATGTAGGCGAGGGGTATGGGAATGGTTGAAGTTCAACCACCTCTTTGGTTTTTTATTCATGTATTTGCTTTTGATTGTGTGGGGAAGGGGTACGCAAATGGCAATTTATTCGTTTGATCTACATGAGATTCTAGTTGTTGAACTAACTTTTGGGTTTGGTGTTATTGGAGTTTTGTCTCCGTAACTTTCAATTTTGACTTGTAGGCCTATAGGCCTACCCATTTGCAACGAATCCCGTGCACAGGTTTGGTATGGGAAGGGTTATTAGAAAATCAACAACAAACAAAAAAAACTACCTGCTATATCATTATAATGTTATTATATTCACAAGTTTGTTTTGTTTTTTTTTAAGAAAAGAGAAATAGAGATTAAATACTTTAAAAACTCGGAAGAAAATTCATTCTTCAGGTGTAAAACTTTTTTTTTTCTCACAGATTTAAAAACAAAAATGTCCATTGGAGTTAGAAAACTATACTAACAACCAGCACAATGAATGATACGGTCTGAACATTTACATCTCAGAACGTTGTACTTTAGGCATAACGCTGACCCCACAGCTATTTCGGCAAACTTTGAACGCAAGCAAGATATCAAAATCGATTATGTTCGCCGTTTTCCATTCAGAATACAACCACAAGAATAGACGGTAATTCAACCAGTTGAAAGACGATATCGACGTCCTTGCCCCTGAAATTGATCGTTTCCCTACATTGGCGCGAATGTGGTATGTAACCGCGGCTCCCAAATATGTGGATTATTTATCGTGCAAAAGTGTTCCCGACCGTATAAGGTGACTCTCCCACACCTAGCCCACCCCATCCCTCAAAACTCAGACAAAAATCACAAAACCAGTATACATGCATCATTGTGAACATTGTCTGAAAGTCTAGTTTTCCGGCTGTTCGTAACCGCAAAGAAACGACAGCATCCGGGAAAACTGAAGTAAGCGCCCACAACTATTCGATTCGCTCCGTCTCGTTCGTTTTGGTGTACAGCCACATTATTTCACCGACGCCGCAGCTGTGAAAGTTATGTGCATTTACGAATTCCAGTCTGAACTTTAATGGTGTCCATTCACCAAATTTCTCATCATACATTTCAAGTTGATCTATGTTAAATCATGGAAACTCGCGTGCAACTTTGAGGAAAGTTTGATCCTGTGTAGTTAGACCCTATATTACTCCTCGAATTATGGTTTGTCGTGTATTTTTTTTCTAGAAACGAAACATTTTGTCATGAACATTGTTTATTAATTGCACTTACAGTAGTGTGTCGAATTTCAAAAATGGTGTCAAGAATTTCCACGTATTGGGGGATAAGTCTAATTCCAAAAGGAAACAGCAGACAATAGCTGCAAACTACCCATGGCTTACTCATATTCATAAGCTTGAGTTGCAACATTTTCGTGATTATTGCTAGAGCAAAAGTGCATTTACACTGTCACGAGTGGTTCCTAGAAGAGACAAATCCGTTTTCACATTCATAATTATCATGATTGAGAAATAGTCCTTGTCTACCAACCTATTCGCGCGATACGGGCATGATTTCAGTAAAACGTCCTGCAACTATACATAACAAAAACGTCCTGTATTTACCACCAAAGATACACCCATATCAAAATGTGCATAGATTATTACAGGTTGGGTTAATACGCATATTCCATAGACGCCGAGATAGCTCGTTACCAGTGTTCAAAAGGGTAAACCTGATCAAGGAATTACACCAATATTCTCATCATTAACCCTCGCGGCATTATTGCTATAAATTTCTATAGACTTTACATACGATATTTTTGAGTAGAAAAAAGTCATCTTCACATTATCGACGGGGCTCGCACCAGGACTAATCATTCACACGAGCATTACAATACACAGTAAGCTAAACGGTACGAACGAATACGATACACGCATGTTTGTTTGTATGCCAAATCAGACGATTTTAAAGCCGCACTGCGTGTAGAAGCTTAATTTCAACCAAAGTGTATTTCCCATATTGATTTTTTTTATGGCTCAGTGGACTTTCAAGTACCTACCATACCAAGCCACAAATTTGTTGTAAATGTCTCCAGTTGAAAAAGAAGGCAACTTACGATTTTCACTTTTTAAAGCACAAATAATCATTTGAAATACAATTTTTTTCAGGGCGTCATTCTTAGACCTGATCAAGACAATGGTAGCATGGAAAATCATGTAGCTCAGATTTTTCAACTGTGGTAAATGTTAGCCATACCTTTAAATTTACTTTGTGTCCATGGCATCCGCATAATAATCATAATCTAAATGCCCAGGTTACTGTTGTCTTTGTCTAAAACAATTAAAATCTCTATTTTGATTTTTGTCAAAGCAGACGCAAGCAATTAAACAAAGTACCCACCTTCCTTCCTTCCTGTCTCCTTCTGTCATATTACATTACTCATCTATAGAAACCGAAGAAATGATGTCATATGGTCCAATTATGGATGGACGTATACCACGTGTATCTATTCGGCAATCTATAACAAACATAATTATGAGTGAGATCACAAAGTGACACTTTTAAAACAATCAGCGTCCAAACTGAATAGCTGGGTGGATGAACACCGGTCAACCGAGCTCCACTTCCCTTTCCCAACTATAATGCTTTAATGCTATTATTCCACATGCCTGTATATCACTTTTTCTTTGGACCTTAATTTTACCAGCCCCCCCCCCCTCCCCATTGAAAACGATCGAGAAAATAGACAACATACCTCAGACTATTTAGGAATTCACAGGAGCAACCAAGAGAAGCGAAACAAACATGCAACACCTGCCCGGAAACATTAATGAATCTACCACGTTAATATGTTTTATAGGTTTCTACATTCTTCAAAAGCTGCTGTGACGATTCCTGTGAAGATATCAAAGATTCTGTCTGAAACAGTGGCGTAGCGACAATTTCTTGACGGTGCAACCACTCAAAATTGGTGCAAGCATTTGAAGAGCAAGGTATACAGTCATGTAGCAGAGTCGCAAAGGCGTAGGCAGGTTGGGGCACGGGGAGTGCCACATCTGGGGAGGTGGAACTAAAGTTTATAAAATCAGCTGTTGAAAACGGAAAAGGGTGCAAATTTCTTTTCCTCGCCAGGGTTGAACTCCTTTGCCTCAGAGGCGAGAAAGGGCTGCACAAGCACCCAGTGCACCCCCAGCCCATGCCCTTGCTTCGAGTCCAGCAACGCTGTGTTTCATCAATATAATATCTGCATACTAATATATACGGGACCTAGGGGTCGCCCAGCCCCCTCCCCGCCCCTTTTCTCTCGCTCCCCGCAACTAGTCTAACATTATCGCGACTAATATCCGGCGCACGCCATGAAGTTGCAAACAGAAGTAATTGTATATCGGGTTTTATTGCCCGAACGCTAGGGTTCAGTAGTTGGAATGTTGGCTTGCTTCCAATAGCAAGGTATATGCCCAGAACGCAAGATGGACAAAAATTATCAAGCATATCACACACGTGACAAGGCAGTCATCAGATGAAAACTTCTGATTGGCTTATTGTCTTCGGAGTTCTGTGACTGTACGCTCGTCGTAGAATTTGTTGCGTTGAGGAATGGTGGTTGTGTGAGATATATTGTGGATCTTGAAAACGGGATTTACCAACAAAAAGAATTTTATTATCTTAGAACACTGATCACATCAGCAGTAAGAGTATATCAAGTAATTGTAACATTAAATGCATTATTTAACAATTTGTCTAGTTTTAAAAAAACGATATAACGAGTTCTTTACGGCGGCCGAAAGATGGGAATTTGAAACTGTGCTACCTCTGAATTAAATTTCGCGTGTGCACTGTTGCCCGCTATTTGCAATATTTAAACAAAAATAACATGCAGTAGTACACAGCAGGTGATTTACATACCAAATCATAAGTCTTGTCAGTATATGACACAACGAAATCCAACCAACAATTAATGGAGAAAAAATCAGGAAGTGCATCGCCCGTACCTGACCCCATCCTGGTTCTTTAAAAGATGTATTTTCGTACAACAGATCAGTTTGAAAGTATTCATGCTGAGTAATTGTGACAATTAGCAGAAATCGACGAAAACGATTTCTTTTAGGAGCGTCCACGGTCTGACGATTGCTGGAAGTACAAATATAAGCGCATGAGCTGGAAATTAATATCATGTGATTATTTGGGCTTTCGACGGCAAGACCTCACCTTCGACAAATTCTCAGCAAACGGCTCTTACCACATTATAAACATACTATCATCGCGAACACAACCTGGGCAAGAATGGATATTGCACGTTAAATAACGGGAATCTGGAATGTTTAGGGGTCAACGCCAAGGGCATGTGACGAATGAGACGCGAGGGGGCGGCTGTACGTCGGGTGTGGTTATGATTGCAAGTGCCATACTGGTCCACTCGGAATATTTTTTTTTTCTTCTCGGTATGTCAAGATCCATGTTTCAATACTCTATCTACGAAGAAATGTCAATTTTTTATGTAAATAGTTTGATTGCAAAGTGGCCTAGTCCACTTTCGTAACTTTTGAGAAAATACATTTCTTTGCACGACAGGGCGTCGATCCGTGTTTCGGGATTGGGTGGCAAATAGTGAAAAAAAGTATAAAAAAAAATCGGCGCGATCCGCGCCAAATTACAATACAGAAGTTTGTGATATTTGATGGTATTTTTTAGGCTAAGTTTAATGGTTTTATAGTGCTTTCCAATGCTTTTAAACATATCCTTGTATTGCATATATATGATTTTGCAAGTTGTCAAATTATGGGGGCAAATCGATATGTTTGCCCCCAATATTTCATTGGTGGGGCGATCTCTCCCCCTCCCCTTCCCAGGATCGACACCTCTGTTGCACGACGCACGCGCCGATGGAACAGTAAAGGTTAATTGAGATATGCCTTATATTCTTGTGTAATTGGCTTCTGATGTTACACTATTGCAGATAAGAAGGTGGTTAATATGTTGATGATGATAACTCCATTTGGTGAAGTGACTTAGTGCGTTTTGCAACGAAACTTTTAATGTATTTCTCGAAAAAAATAAGCATATCATCATCCCCTGGGTTGCCAAACCTGTCTGGAATTGCGCATCTTTTTGTGAATT
>JZLH01S0381039.1:14297-27284 GCA_001188425.1 Eucidaris tribuloides
ATTAAAAGTTGGAGCATGGGTTGTGGTTAAACACTGTTTTAGTTCTGTTCACTGTTAAAATATTTAAGCTCATTTCTAAGTAGAGCAATGCGGAGACCCCTGGCAAGAACCAAAAAAAAAAAAAAACTTTTTATGGGGTTGTTTTATGAGCAGACATTACCCTCGTACAACATTCTGTTCAAACCACATTCACACTTGCCCCAAATATGCAGAATGCCAAAAATAGCAGGCATTAAAACAAATTGAAAAGAAGTAGGCCTATAGGTGGAAGAAGTGTACCCTTTTACCGTCTGAATAAATGAATTTTGCTCACAGCTTGTAAATTATAAGAATCGCTTACCCTTTCTTTGGAAATCCCAGTTCAATGTTTGAATTCGTACCTTATTCTTCAATATACGTTTTATGTACAGTTTGCATTTTTGCAAGCACGACGCATAATGCTTTAAACCGCTCATGTGTGCTTGTCAAGTTCTTAGTGTCGTGTGGTTGCTCAGATTTGGGCAGATTATTTGTTAAGGAATTACATTTGGCAATAAATACGTCATATTGGTCAAGTCGAGACTGTTCCATTGATCAATGAAAGAAAGTTTCTACAAGCCCAGGAGAGCAAGTTTTGCGGACAGACTGGACAGCCATGGTTCAACATGTAGGTCAAAGGGTCACTGCTGAGTCATGCAAAGGCATTTGATAGGTTCTTTGACATTTGCTCCAGTGACAACATGGTCAACGACTATTGCACAATCCTCACCTCGCCCTTAAACATAACCCTAACTCAATCCTACAATATTCTAACCTAGAAATACAATGACAACCCTAATCCTACATGTAGATCTTTGTCTTCTGAGATATTGTCATCGGAGCAACTTCTGTCGCCGGAGCAAATGTATCGAGTCACTATCCGATCTACCGTGTTTCTTGGCAATTTATGATGCATTAACTAATTTCCAGCGAACATTTGCCATCAGATTACGAATAATGATTACTCATAGAAAGAAAGTTCTAGAAAAGCTTAGTATCGAAATATCGGCAGTGAAATTGGGATTGCTGAAAACGTCTTCACCAATGGATGAACCCCGAAGTTTGACAAAAGTTTGACAAGGTAAAGATGATGTATGGATATATAAGATAATAATATTAATCTTCGCATGCAAGGTTCCCAGTGTGCAAGTACAAAACAAATAACCCTCTTAAATGTTTGGTTAATGGACAAAGACGAACATCAAAGACGAGCTACGCTACCGCTGGGTGTCTCGCGGCTGGAAGTTGCTTTTATTCCAAACACCACATTTTGGGGTGAATTTCTTCCTCATATCGAAACAAGGGGTCGGAAGAGGAGGGTAATAAGTCTTTGTTTGAGTCCGCAGAGGGAGGTAAACCACACGGTATTGTTATTGAACAATACCTCAAACACAGAAAAAATGTATTTTGACGTACAGCATTGCGTATACCCAGTCAACAATAATCAAATGCTGAGGCGGACAGTTTTTGCTTCAGAAGGTCAAACCCATTTCTTTTCGGATTCTTATTTTATCTCAATTACGGACAGGCATCAAAGTCGTCACTGCTAATAGATATGTACAAAAGTAATTATGCTATCTGGCATTGTTTTTTTTTCTCAAAGGAAAATTCATCCTGATTTGATTACGCCTGCGCAATTTTCAAATATGTGCGTCGAACTGTTTAGCTCCCCGATATATGGCGACATGGGAGTGAGACACTTGGCATGCTTGGGCTTCTAGGTTGCTAAAGGTCGTGTCACTGAACTTTCAGCTGCTATGATGATTTGACTAGAACGACGTTTTTTCATTCATGATTGTAATTTCATTCGATGTTACATGTAGCTGTATTTTACTTAAGACAAAAGAAGTCCAACTCCCTAAAAATAGCACAGTAAGCGATAATTAGTGTTTAAAAAGTGATAGCAATGATGATTTAGAAATTGGACGCCGATGTTTAGTGATTTGACACATGGCGTTGAGCCACTGAACATGTTTACAAAGTGATACAAAATGTGTTCAGAAATCCGTTTACTCGCTAAACACGTTTTTCACAGTGTAGTTAAGTGGGGCCAGTTCAATAAGAGATTGTTGGACCAATGGATTTTGAACTGACGAAAACATTACCATTATAATAACAAACAATTTTTTTAGAGTAAATCCAAGTAGTTTTCAAATTACAGACCTTTAAAAACATGATGCAATCGGACATCTAAATTACATCGAAATTTCATAATGAATCGATTTCAAGCTATAACGAACAACTCTTAATAGAATTCTTTAAAGTAATAAATAAAACGTGCACAACTGTATCACAAAAGGAAATCTGAGAGGGGAAAAAAAGGTGATACCTCTGGCGCAAGAGCTAAAAATATATTTGATTAAGCGTCTGGTTGCCATAGCAACAGCTAGTGGACATGTGTTATCTTAATTGATAAGTGATGAGTTGTTCTATTTGAGGATATGCGGTAGTGTTAACGGAAGTGAGGGAGGTTTAATGGAGTTTAAAGAGCGGAATATTTACTATCTCCCACGCATTGAAAAGTGAAACAATGCCCACCACTTAATAGTTTCGCGGTGTCAACACTTGGACATTATAATAATTTGAACCCGTTTATCACTCAGTTTACAACTTTAAACGATTGGGTGTATTTTGTTAAAAAACAACAACAACAACGACAATAGTTATAATACCTATAATAATGATGATGATGATAGAAAATAATAATAATAATAATAATAATAATAATAATAATAATAATAATAATAATAATAATAATAATAATAATAATAATAATAATAATAATAATTATGATACTACTACTAATACTACCACTACTACTAATTATGATACTACTACTACTTCTACTACTACTACTAATAAAAACAATAACAACAACAACAACAACAACAACAATGGCAATGTTATAAACCCATTGCAGTCAGAGTATAACACTGCTTAGCAATATTTACCATCTCCCACGCATTGAAAAGCGAAACAATGCCCACCACTTAATATATTCCGTCGAGTTCAACACTTGGAAATTAACGATTGAGTGTATTTCATGAAAAAAATTGTAGTAATAATAATAATAATAATAATAATAATAATAATAATAATAATAATAATAATAATAATAATAACAACAACAACAATAACAATGTTATAAACCCATTGCAGACAGAGTATAACACTGCTCAGCAATGTATTTTGAATAAAATAACTCGAAAAGAGTAAAATATCGAACAAAGTGAAAAAAAATGGAATTAATCATCCAACAAAAGTTATCATTGATAACCGTAGAGTATAAGGACAACTTTTTAAATGCATCCAATCGCAAGAAAACAAACATACAAAAAAACTATAACAAAGAAAATTAGAAGTCAACGATTTTGTTTTTTTTTGACACACTAGCAAATCATTAAACGCCAATCTTATAAAAAAAAGCTGTCCTGAGGAGGTAACATCCTTCCCTTGATTATCTTACGAGTTGCGAGATCAGTATACACGGACTAATTAATGACAATTAAACACTTAACTGTTCGGTAAAGCTAAACACGCACAGCTATCCTGGTATAACACGGAATCTCACAACTGGGATAGAACACACATCCACCCACACTGCTCTTGAGTCTCATTCCGTCACATCCGGTGGTTATATTGTGGTGTCAACTTCGCTCTGACAACATCTGGGACGTGACACCATTTTGAGAAGAGTTCCTTTAAAGGTGAATGATATGACATCATTATCCCCACTCTGAATATCGTCATGAAGCAAATTCAAACACACAAAAACGAAACGGCTAAGACCAGAGGCGTCCATCCCTTTTGCAGCATGCAGTCGTTCCCAATGGAAACATTTACGTTGACAATATCGTTTTACCCCACAATAATTTTGAAAACTTGAAAAATTCGTAATACGTAATGCATGAATCTGTTATAAAGCACTGTAATATTCACTAAAACAATTCAACGTAACATAAAAAAAAACACTTCTAAACCTATACACACTTTCAATTTTCGCATGCAATTTTTTCTAATACAAATTGCGGGCGAAGCGCACCGAAATTTTGACAGTTTATTACTCCATCCGAAAAATGGATCAACACCGCTGTCTAAGATTAGACTGCACCGTATCTTTAAAGCTGGCCAAAGTTTGCCTAAAATTTACTGCAATCATCTTCAGTCAGTGCACGTAAATGACGACTAATATCGTATCAGTGGGTGCAAATTTGTGCCAATAACTTGAACAAGAACCGCGTCTCCTACTGGCCCAAATAGTCATTAGCCAATCAACATATGAAGAGTTTAGTTCCAAAACGAGATAAATCCACTTCTGTAACTGTTGAGAAAATGCATTTCTTTGCCCGAGTCTGTACACACGCCAAAGGAAAATACAAGCAATACTTTTAATATTCTGTACTTGCTCGAGTAATTTGGCTTCAAATGTTGTACTATCGCTAGTTAAGTAGGTGGCACATGTGTTGAAGATAAGACCTCATTTTGGGTGCAAAACGGATTTAGAGCCTTTGGAACTAAGCATGTTTAGAGAATCAGAAGGCTTTAGCAAGTTTGTGCCGATCCACTTTGTTGTAGTGAAATGCACCTGTCATCCGTCGATATGGAATCATCTTCTATCAATGAAAAGATATAAAAACTTCTAACTGTGCAATCCGATCCACTCTTAAAACGGCCTTCAGAAAATATCGAAGTTTGTCACGAACTCTAATTTTCATTTCTGACATCTAGTGGGGAAAATGGACTTTGTACAGAACCAAACCACATTGCACAAATGCAATTTCAAGGAGACAATCGCGCAAATTGGCCTTCAGAAAATATCGAAGTTTGTCACGAACTCTAATTTTCATTTCTGACATCTAGTGGGGAAAATGGACTTTGTACAGAACCAAACCACATTGCACAAATGCAATTTCAAGGAGACAATCGCGCAAATTAGTAATCAAAGCACTGATCTAACTAGATTTTTTTAATGAACTAATTTTCATTTCTGACATCTTGTGGGGAAAATGGACTTTGTACAAAACCAAACCACATTGCACAAATGCAATTTCAAGGAGACAATCGCGCAAATTAGTAATCAAAGTACTGATCTATCTAGATTTTTTTTAATGAACTAATTTTCAATTCTGACATCTTGTGGGGAAAATGGACTTTGTACAAAACCAAACCGTATTGCACGAATGTAATTTCAAAGAGACAATCGCGCAAATTAGTAATCAAAACACTGATCTATCTAGGATCTTTTTTTAAATGAACTAACTACAAAGATTTGCATAATTAGATGCGGTTCAGGCTTTAGAACCTTGCCTACGCCATGAATGGAGTAGGTGGTAGAATCAAAAGTCTATACATGTATATTGAACAAAATAAGTTCAAAACGCAAATTTACACATGAGTAATCAAAACACTGATCTAACTAAGATTTTCAATAAACAAACTTAATTAAAATTGCAGATTTTGAGATGGGCTTAATTACATCTGGATTTAGAATCTCGCCAACGTTATTAATTGAATATGCAGTGGTATTAACTATAGAGGTAAATGACTTGATTGGAAGTTCTCCTCAACTTGGGATAAAACTATTCTAGAATCAAATAGACTCTGCAAGGATTCTCCTGTTAAAAAAATTGTAGTCAAATATTGATTCATTTAGGAAACACCTATACCATCAATATGTCTTGTGACTGGCAAATTTTTTGTGTAGCTTTCTATGGCATTAATTTCTACCGAGACACGAAAGTAATTCAGTACTTGCTTGTTCATGCTTGCATGATTCCCCTAAAGTAAACAAATTCAAGACAAATTATTCCAGCCAGGAGATACACTCCAGCTGGTGCATCTTTAAACCAGTTTGGTTCTAGAGGCATTTTTTATTTCTCCCGATCACGTCAATGCCCTTTAAGACAAGAGTGGATAATACATTATTTGATTTGGAAGGGTTCGTTTACGAAACGGGAAAGTAGGCTCGGGTCACGGGAATTTTTCAGACACAGTTTCATTAAGGTCTGGGGTTGCGTCAGCATCGGACGATGATGACATGATGGGGGGTAGTCCTCAACTTGGGGTAAAAACTATTCTAGAATCAAGAAAAATATGCAGGGATTTTACTGTGAAAATTTTGTAGTCAAACATTGATTCAGTTTTAAATAATGTCCACCAGTATGCCTTGTTTTGTAGTAGGGATTTGTATGGGGATTAAATCTATCGTGCCCCGATAAAATTAATCTGCTGGTCTGTTCATGTTTGATTCTCATTAAGTAAACAAACTCAAGACAAATCCTTCCAACCAGGTGATCCACTCCAGCTGGTGTACAATTGGTTTATCTTTCAACCAGTTTGGTTCTAAAGGCATTTCTTTTAATTTCTCCTAATCATGTCACTGAGCTTTAATGTATGATGACCAGCCGATGTTCAGTAATGAAATACTTTTAAAAGGTAGGGCGTCTCTTTTGCATGCCTAAAAAAAAATTACCATTGTGTAAATAAACTGGTATGTAAAAGAAAATACCATCTAAGAACCTTTGGCGAAGTATAAAGGTTAGAAACTCAGTTTTAGCGAAATTCTAGTGACCGTTAGACTTTGATTTGAATTATGATATCCTAGAGACAAACAATTCCTAGCATAGAACATACACTATAGACGGCAATTCTTTTGCGCATTTTTCAAATTCAAGGTATAGTGTAATAACTGATCTTCAGATTTCACAAACGTGTCCTTCATAAATAGCCTAAGGGCAGAGTGTTATTTTTCTGTGCTGTGGGAATGGTGCAAATGAGATTCTTGCCTTTAAAGGCAGACTAGCATGCACTGTGGATCTATAAGGAATATTTGGGTATCTGCACCATTATGCAAAACTCGTGGGAACGCTCCCTTTAACTTTTAGGGCTGGAAATACGGGATGAATTGCTCTAAATCATAGAGAAAACGTAGGATATTTATACGGATATTGATGTATATTAAACCAAAAATATATTTCAGAAAGTGCAAAAAATCATTTTGCAAGTCGGATATTTTACATTACTCGAATACATCTTCGAGATCTTATCGCACTTGGCCACAAACCCCTTGGTTATGGTTGGCCAGTATAAACAGCGCCCACTAATGTTTATTTCAAGACAGCTATCGAGGCTCTTCATATTACGTAATAGTCCTGGCCAACGCCACTTCAAACCTTTGTGCAGCAAACTCGAGTGGAGGTCGGTAAGGGGCAGATGCCCCCAACAAAATCCAACATGTGCCCCTCAGTGCACTTTTTTGACACTAGAACACCTTATTTTTTTTGCCCCTTCCCGAAAAAAATGTGAGTTTTCAATTTTATTTGATCAAGATATCACAATTTTTTCTCCCGTTAGCGCTTTAATCACTGAATACAGCTGACATCCAACATAAGCAATGATGTAGGCAGCATCCTTTACCCTACCCATACAACGTTGTAAGTTTCTTACTTTAGCTCGGGGCAAAAGAAATCAAAACATTGGGACAAAATAAACCTTCATACGCACATTATGATAGGCTACCCTCTACTATGTTTTGCTGCCATTCAGTGAAAATTTGAGTATGAAAACAGCGGCGAGTTTTCAGTTTATTTGATCAAACTGTCACCATTGTTTCTCTCGTGATGTGGCAGATCTTCAGAAAATATCGAAGTTTGTCACGAACTTTTATTTTCATTTCTGACATCTAGTAGGGAAAATGGACTTTGTACAGAACCAAACCACATTACACGAATGCAATTTCAAGGAGACAATCGCGCAAATTAGTAATCAAAGCACTGATCTAACTAGATTTTTTTAATGAACTAATTTTCATTTCTGACATCTTGTGGGGAAAATTGACTTTGTACAAAACCAAACCACATTGCACAAATGCAATTTCAAGGAGACAATCGCGCAAATTAGTAATCAAAACACTGATCTATCTAGGATCTTTTTTTAAATGAACTAACTACAAAGATTTGCATAATTACATGCGGTTTAGGATTAAGAACCTTGCCTACGCCATGAATGGAGTAGGTGGTAGAATCAAAAGTCTATACATGTATATTGAACAAAATAAGTTCAAAGAGACAAATTTACACATGAGTAATCAAAACACAGATCTAACTAAAATTTTCAATAAACAAACTTAATTAGAATGGCAGATTTTGAGATGGGCTTAATTACATCTGGATTTAGTATCTAGCCAACGTTATTAATTGAATATGCAGTGGTATTAACTATAGAGGTGAATGACATGATTGGAAGTTCTCCTCAACTTGGGATAAAACAATTCTAGAATCAAATATGAAGTCAAATATTGACTCATTTAGGAAACACCTACCATCAATATGTCTTGTGACTGGCACATTTTTTGTGTAGCTTTCTATGGCATTAATTTCTACCGAGACACGAAAGTAATTCAGTACTTGCATGTTCATGCTTGCATGGTTCCCCTAAAGTAAACAAATTCAAGACAAATTATTCCAGCCAGGAGATACACTCCAGCTGGTGTATCTTTAAACCAGTTTGGTTCTAGAGGCATTTTTTATTTCTCCCGATCACGTCAATGCCCTTTAAGACAAGAATGGATAATACATTATTTGATTTGGAAGGGTTCGTTTACGAAACGGGAAAGTAGGTTCGGGTCACGGGAATTTTTCAGACACCGTTTCATTAAGGTCTGGTGTTGCGTCAGCCCCAACATGTCTCTGGCATCGGCCAATGAGTCGAATGTCGAGATGAAGGTTAAAGGTAAATGACATGATTGGGGGTAGTCCTCATCTTGGGGTAAAAACTATTCTAGAATCAAGTAAACTATGCAGGGATTCTACTGTGAAAATTTTGTAGTAAAAAATTGACTCATTTTAAAATAATGTCCACCAGTATGCCTTGTAACAGTCAAATTTGTAGTGATCATTTGTATGGGGATTAAATCTATCGTGCCCCGATAAAATTAAACTGCTGGCCTGTTCATGCTTGATTCTCCTTAAGTAAACAAACTCAAGACAAATCCTTCCAGCCAGGTGATCCACTCCAGCTGGTGTACAATTGGTTTATCTTTCAACCAGTTTGGTTCTAAAGGCATTTTTTTTTATTTCTCCCAATCATGTCACCGAGCTCTAATGTACGACGACCAGCCGATGTTCAGTAATAAAATACTTTGAAAAGATAGGGCGTCTCTTTTGCATGCCTAAAAAAATACCATCGTCTAAATAAACTGGTATGTAAAAGAAAATACCATCTAAGAACCTTTGGCAAAGTATAAAGGTTAGAAACTCAGTTTTAGCGGAATTCTAGTGACCATTAGACTTTGATTTGAATTATGGTATCCTAGAGACAAACAATTCCTAACATAGAACATACACTATAGACGGCAATTTTTTGCGCATTTTTCAAATTCAAGGTACAGTGTAAAAACTGATCTTCAGATTTCACAATCGTGTCCTTCATAAATAGCCTAAGAGCAGAGTGTTACTTTTCTGTGCTGCGGGAATGGTGCAAATGAGATTCCTGCCTTTAAAGGCAGACTACCATGCACTGTGGATCTATAAGGAACATTTGGGTATCTGCAATATGTGCAAAACTCGTGGGGAACGCTCCCTTTAATTTTTAGGGCTGGAAATACGGGATGAATTGCCCTAAATTATAGAGACAACGTAGGATATTTACACAGATATTGATGTACATTAAACCAAAAATATATTTGAGAAAGTGCAAAAATTATTTTGCAAGTTGGATTTTTTACACTAATCGAATACATCTTCATCTTCGAGATCTTATCGCATTGCAGCCACAAACCCCTTGGTTATGGTTGGCCAGTATAAACAGCGCCCACTAATGTTTATTTCAAGACAGCGATCGAGGCTCTTCATATTCTTACGTAACAGTCCTGGCCAACGCCACTTCATACCTATGTGCGGCAAACTTGAGTGGAGGTCGGTAAGGGGCAGATGCCCCCAACAAAATCTAACAAATACAATGTGCCCCTCAGTGCACTTTTTGACACTAGATCACCCTATTTTCTTTGCCCCCTCCCGAAAAAAAGGTGAGTTTCAATTTTATTTGATCAATATATCACCAGTTTGTTTCTCCCGTTAGCGTTTTACTCACTGAATACAGCTGACATCCCACATAAGCAGTAATGTAGGCAGCATCCTTTACCCTACCCGTACAACATTGTAAGTTTCTTACTTTAGCTCGGGGCAAAAGAAATCAAAACATTGGGACAAAATAAACCTTCACACGCACATTATGATAGGCTACCCTCTACTATGTTTTGCTGCCATTCAGTGAAAATTTGAGTATGAAAACAGCGGCGAATTTTCAGTTTATTTGATCAAACTGTCACCATTGTTTCTCTCGTTTGATTTCATTCACCAAATACATCTGGATGTATGACATTTGTTCCCACGTAAGCAAATATGAGCAGTTTCCCTTATACCCGACCGATACAACATTGTAAGTTCGTCCCTTTACCTCGAGGCAAAATAAATCAAAACATTTGGACAAAACACACCTTTCACACGCACATTATGATACAATGTTTTGCTGTCAATATCATTTTGTCATCATACGTTTATCCTGTCCGTTGCCAGCTCGTCTCAATACGGTGAACTTACAAAGTACACTTGACATGTGAGAGAGGAGGGCATCACGCAGCGAAGATTGTTTTGCATCCTGTCGTCTGTTTGGGTTTGCAATAAAACGGCGGAGAGGACGCGTTTGAAGCTCCTAGCGGGTCACATACTCTTACCTGCACGAATCTTGCCCAGGTAGGCTGGCTAGATGAGCGAGCAGAATTACCTTTAGACATACCACCGTACATTCCTGCGTTTTGGTTGCGCTATTGATAGACTTGTATAAACGTATCCCTTAAGTTTATACGATCACATTTAACATTGGAATTGACAATGACGGCGTGTGGTCTGATTATACGCATGCGTGAAGCAACCAGCGCCAGCCACCAAAAAGGAAAAGAAGGCGACCGGATGATTTTCACGATGCTTTCATATCTTCTTTTGACTTTGAGTGTCAAATGCAGATAAAGAAATATTCATATTAGCTTCCAAGGACACTTTGCATCCATGTGCAATTTACCCCCAAATAAATTTCGAGTTATTTGATTTTGCAGAATACGAAGTGGTATACGTGAACTTCAACCCTTACTCCATTCAAATTACCTCAAGAAACCTCAGAATCACCTCAAGCAGCCCAGCTACCACAAAGTAATGGATTCCCCTGATGTTCTCTGTCAATTTCAAATCGTTTACACGCGATACCACGAGAATATAGTTCTTGTTCAAGTTCCATTTGATTGTAATCATTGTTAGCTGTCTTCCAAATTGTTGGTAAGCCCAAAGAAAGGCACCAATTACTCAATCCCTCGCAAATGTCCTTACCACATTGCCGAAGTCAAGGACACGGAGGATACGTGACTTTTCAAAATTACGCTAGCATAACTCGCTGGAAGGTACGATTATGGGTGTCTCTTGCAAAACACTTAAACTAGATTGTTGCATTCATCGACAAATATCCTTCTAAAAATTGTGTTAGTTATAAAGTATGCAAGAGGAAGGGATTACTGTATCACTTTATACTCCTCTGGTAGATCGATTCGTATATGCTTTAAATGGAATCTATGTTCATTGGTGCTAAAAATATCCTGCAAGGAAAAAAGCACTCTCAGCTATTCGACACTACCAACAGAACTTGGCAAAACCATTCACATGCTTCCCTATCACTTTAAGAATGGTGGCTCACATATGCCTGTCTAAAAGACCTGTCCATTCTTCAAAGATTTGTGATATCTTGCATGGGTCATCATTATATCTGTTCCAAACTGGTTCCTTGGATAAAACCATCTTTCAATACTATTTCATTAAAATATAAGTTTCAATAAAACATATAGAATAGGAAATACCATGCCTCTTTGGGGGCATTTTACATAATATGAAATTTGATATCTGTCAGACATTCTAATACAACATTCATTAAGCAGACTTACATGTATTTCGCAAGAAAAACATGTCACCCCACCTTCCCAATCCCACAGTACTCTTTGCAGCGGAAGATCAGTCTAGATTATGTCACGTGCATGTGTATGGGACCCATCCAAACAAGACAAATACAAAAGTTAGAGGAGGTTAATCGCAACGCCTCAGAATTCTGCCCGAGACACTACAGCATGGAAAGCAAGGTAACCGACATGTCAGAAGAGCTTAAATGGGGAACTCTGGCTGAATTGAGCTGAAGGAGAAGAGCAGTCTCACGATGATGCAAAACATGTGACACAATATATATTCCATTCAGAAAGGGACTTATGTGAAGGTGGTTACGAAGTCACATGCGACTAGAGGCAGCTGTAAACTACTACACTGGGTACTATTCGCTACCACTGAAACATACAAGAACTCATTCTTTGTAAGCTAAGAACCCGTCCCTTGAGACCAGAATTCTCTTAAAAATGATGCAGTTAATCCCAGCTCTTAACGGCTTTCAAACAGCAAAGCGTGTGAGGAGTCAAGTATCTAAAATCTTCGTATCCATCACGATATGCATTTACTGCCCTGATGACTTCAACTTTAGAATATTCTGAAGGTTCAGGAAGAAAAACACTGAACGAAATCCATCAGGAAGAAATGGTGGGACACATAAATCAAGATGGAGAAGTGTCCTAGATTTGGGGATAACACTTTCAAAAGGCCATTCTCTCCTTGTACAAGATGTTGGAAATGGTGCCACCCGAAAAAAAGGAAGAATGGTAGACCAAAAAGGTTTGTGGATGTGGTTAGAGAGCATAATGAATATGTTTGGTATATGACAGAGGAGATATCACGCAATAGATTGTGGTGGAGAGCTTGTATCTGCTGTGGTGACCCCTAATTTGTGGGAACGGCCAAAAAACAGGAGGAGGAGGAGGATGAAGAAGGAGAAGAAGAAGAAGAAGAAGAAGAAGAAGAAGAAGAAGAAGAAGAAGAAGAACAAGAAGAA